>PVJS01055997.1:0-12487 GCA_004027185.1 Glis glis
ACCAGGGATTGAACCCAGGGGCATTCTACCTCCAAGCTACACTCCAGCCCTATTTTTTTATTCTTTATTTTGAAACAGGGTCTCACTAAGTTGCGGAGGGCCTCACTAAGTTGCTGAGGCTGGCTGCGAACCCGGATCCTCCGGTCTCAGCCTCCCAAGTACTGGGATTAAAAGCGTGTGCCACCATGCCCGTCCGGGAGACTCTCTTTCAAAAAAAATAAGAAAATAATAAAGGGCTGGGGGTGTAGCTTGGAGGTAGGGTTCCTCTGGGTTCAATACCTGGTACCATAAAAAAAAGGAAGAAAAAGAAAATGCAGTCACACTGATCCATACTAAGGGGTCTTGCCAAAGCGAGCCTGAGGACCACCAATCTGCAACCTCTGCAGGAGGCGTCACTGTGGCCACCATGCAGCTGCCCAGCTGCAGGGAGCTGTAGCTCTTCCCCTGTTCTGCAGTGGCCCCAAGCTGGAGGCAGGACACCCCAACTCACGTGCCAGCTTTGCTAATTCCTGTGCTGTGTGGTCTTGGGCAAGACACTGCTCCTCTCTGAACTTGTGCCTACTTGGCTTTCACGAGGAGAATATAGTACCGACTTCTTAGGGTTGTTTGAGAAATCGAGACATTGTGCATGGAGTGTTCAGTAGGCAATAGATAAATGCACAAGCCATGCTCCCTCCCACCTGGGCAGACAGCTCAGCCCGAGTGAGCCCCAGCATGCTCAGACTTGCCCATTCAGGCCTCTGGGGTGCCCACAGACCAGGCCACCTTGCCTGGGTCTGTCACGCAAGAGAAGTCAAGGAGTTGGGTTGGTCACAAGGGATGTCCCAGGGCATTGGCGCTGTTCTGCACTGGCACCCGAGAGCTGACTGGTTGCACACCATGCAGGCCTTTTCCAGAAGGCCTCTGGTGGACGTGTGAGGGTTTTTTTTAGCGTTTCTTGGCACATGAGGCGTCACCTCTGTCCAGACGAGGCTAGCCCGACTCCAGGCCCACAGCATCCGGAGTGGGCGGGCGCTTGTGACTCATCGAAACTAGGATGAGCTCTGCAGTGGGGATTTCTGGGGGAAGGATTCAGAGGCATAAGACAGAGGGGAAGTGGCTGGCCCTGAGATCCTCCCGGGGAGCGTGGTTAGGATCAGAATCAGAGGTCCAGAGACGATTCGCGTCACTGAGGTTTTGAGCCTGTAGAATGTGGCCACTGTCCAGAGGGTTTGAGAATGCAGAGAGGCGGTTAAAATCCTGCTGCACACAGCGCTCTCCGACAGAAACAGGGTGGGAGCCACCAAAATGAGCTAGAAGATAAAAATTTCTAAGAACCATATAAAAAACTGAAATTAGCCAGGCGTGGTGGCGCACGCTTATAATCCCAGTACTTGGGAGGCTGAGACCGGAGGATCCGGGTTCGCAGCCAGCCTCGGCTACTCAGTGAGGCCCTCCACAACTTAGCGAGACCCTGTTTCAAAACAAAGAATAAAAAAATTAATTAAAAAATTAATTTCAGGGTTTATTTTTGCAGTACCGGGGATTGAACCCAGGGGTATTATACCTCCAAGCTATACCCCCAGCCCTATTTTTTATTCTTTATTGCAGATGGCTTCCAAAAATGGCGGCCGCCACCCCACCTTCCTGTTGGGTGCTCCTTTCCCCCATGTGTGGAGCCTCTTTTTCTCTCCCTGGAACCAGGCTAATCCCACCCCAGAGTTGACTGCCTTTCTTTCGTTCTCTCTCTCTCTCTCTCTCTCTCTCTCTTTCTCTCTCTCTTTCCAGGTGCTAGGGATTGAACCCATGGACATTCTGCCTCTGAGCTATACCCCCAGCCCTATTTTACATTTTATTTGGAAACAGGGTCTCACCAAGTTGCTGAGGGTCTGTCTAAGTTGCTGAGGCTGGCCGCGAACCCGGATCCTCCTGTCTCATCCTTCTAAGTACTAGGATTACAAGCGTGCGCCACCACGCCCAGTGAGTTAACTTCCCCTTAGCTTCAGCTTTGGTTCTCTTTGAAGAACAGTGTCACTTAGGGAGGAACAGGCTAGATCTTGGGAAAGTCACTGAAAGAGGGAATTTCTGTCTTCCAGTGAGGGACTCTAGAAGGTCAGCGGCCACTGAGGACATACCAGCCTCAGCTAGGCCCCCAGCTCAGTGCCTGGGGCCATGTTTAAAGAGCCAGGCTGTCCTTGCAGAGGCTGTCCAAACGAAGAAGCTCCAGCAGCAAGGCTGTGTGTCGAGGCCCAAGGCTTGGGGTGGGTCCTTACGCAGCTACACGGAATGGAAACAGGGACTTTGTTTTGTCTTTGTCCTTTCTGACCTCCAGTACTCCTTGCATGTTCCAGATGGACCTCTGGTATGTGTGTATGTATGTATGTATGTATCTATCTATCTTATCTATCTATCATCTATCATCTCCCTCCCCTCCCCTCTTCTCCTCCTCCTCCTCCTCTCTCTTCTTCTTCTTCTTATTATTATTCTCCTCCTCCCCCCCCCTTCCTCTTTCTCTCCTGTACTGGGGATTGAACCCAGCGGCATTGCGCATCTGAGCTACATCCCCAGCCCTTTTTGTTATTTATTTTCTTCTTTCTTTCCTTCCTTTTTTTTGTGGTACTAGGGATTGAACCCAGGGCATTCTTTTTCTTTTTCTTTTTTTGTGGTGCTGGCTTCGAATCTGCGATCCTCCTGTTTCAGCTTCCCAAGTACTGGGATTACAGGTGTGTGCCACCACGCCCAGCTGAATCCAGGGGGATTCTATCTCCAAGCTAAACCCCAGCCCTATTTTTTTTCCACTTTGAAACAGAATCTCACTAGGTTGATGAGAATCTCACTACTTGCTGAGGCTGTCCTTGAACTTGCCATCCTCCTGCCTCAGCCTTCCAAGTCCCGGGATGACAGGCATGTGCTACCACGCCGGCTCCCTGGTTTGTTTCTGACTCAGCACCACTCCTAATGCAGCCCTTGCTCCCACTCTGCCACCGCAGCAACGATGCCCCGCCCTCTGCCCTTAGATCATCTCTTTGTGTGTGTGTGTGTGTGTGTGTGTGTGTGTGTGTGTGTGTATGTGTGTGTGGTACTGGGGATTGAACCCAGAGGCATTCTACCTCCAAGCTACACCCCCAGTCCTATTTTATTTTTTATTTTGAAACAGGGTTTCGCTAAGTTGCAGAGGGCCTCATTAAGTTGCCGAGGCTGGCTTCGAACCCGCGATCCTCCTGTTTCAGCCTCCCAAGTCCTGGGATGACAGGTGTGTGCCACCATGCCCAGCAGATCACCTCTTTTGCTAGGAAAGACAAAGCCCTTTGGCATCAGGGGCCAGTAATGTGCAGTGAGAGCAGTCCGGGGGAGGGGACTGTCACCAGTCAGAAGAGGCCGAGCAGGACTTCCTAAACTCAGCAAAGGCCCCGGAGAGTACCCAGTGGATGGCAGCCGTCTTCCTGCCCTGCATCCTGCCCACGGACCTCCCACCTCCCCCCCAGGCTGCCCTGAGCCTGGGGCTCCTCGGAGAAGTCCTCCCCACCACGGGCCCCTGAGTCAGGTTATCCCATGGCCGGTTCCCTTTTCCTCTCAGCCCTGATGAATCCTGACTCAGAGTCATTTTATCTGTTTGTTTACCTTCCTACTTCCTGTCCCTCCTGCTGGAAAGCAAGTTCCATGTGGGCGGGGAGTGAATAGGCACAGCACAGCCTCTAAGTAGATGTTTGTTGAATGAATACATGGGAGAATGAGCAAACAAAGACATGAACCAAAGGGACTTCTGCTCTGAGGCCATGATCATTTTCTCATAAATCTGGTATAAAGCCGGGCGCACGCTTATAATCCCAGTACTCGGGAGGCTGAGATAGGAGGATCGCAGGTTCGCAGCCAGCCTCAGCTACTTAGTGAGGCCCTCTGCAACTTAGGGAGACCCTGTTTCCAAATAAAAAATAAAATAGGTCTGAGGTTGTAGCTCGGAGGTAGAAGGCCCCTGGGTTCCATCTCCAGTACCACACACACTCAAAAAGACAAATCTGGTGTAGATTCACATATTTACGGATAGTTGCTGTGGGCCAGAGACTGGCCTAGGTACCAGAGTTGTGGCAGCGAACCAAATAAAATTTGTATTTTCATAAATTTGTATGTCAGAGGGAGAGAAAGCTAATAAACAGCCAGGCGTGGTGGTGCACACCTGTAATCCCTGTACTTGGGAGGGTGAAACAGGAGGATTGCAGGTTCGCGGCCAGCCTCAGCAACTTAGCAAGGCCCTCAGCAACTTAGTGAGACCCTGTTTCAAAATAAAGAATAAAACATAGGGGCCGGACACGGTGGCACACACTTGTAATTCCAGTACTTGGGAGGCTGAGACAGGAGGATCGCAGGTTTGAGGCCAGCCTCAGCAACTTAGTAAGACCCTGTTTCAAAATAAAAAATAAAATAGGGCTGGGGTATAGCTCAGAAGTAGAATGCCCCAGCCAGGCATGGTGGCGCACGCTTGTAATCCCAGTACTTGGGAGGCTGAGACCGGAGGATACAGGTTCGCGGCTAGTCTCATCTACTTAGTGAGGCCCTCCACAACTTAGTGAGACCGTTTCAAAATAAAGACTAAAAAATAGGGCTGGGGGTGGAGCTCGGAAGTAGAATGTCCCTGGGTTCAATCCCCAGTACTGAAAAAAAAGACCCTGTTTCAAAATTTAAAAAAAAATAGGACTGGGGGTGCAGCTTAGAGGTAGAATGCTCCTGGGTACAATCCAAGAAAGAAGAAGGAAGGAAGGAAGGAAGGAAGGAAAAGCTAACAAACAAGAAAAATAGATGATACAGAATCCTAAGTGCCACGAAAAGCAGAGAAGGGGCGGAGAGCGATGAGTGTGAGAACTGAGTAAGAACTTTTTTTTTTTTTTTGCGGTACCGGGGATGGAACCCAGGGGCGTTCTACCTTCGAGCTACACCCCCAGTCCTATTTTTTATTCTTTATTTTGAAACCGGGTCTCACTAAATTGCGGAGGGCCTCACTAAGTAGCTGAGGCTGGCCGCGAACCTGGATCCTCTGGTCTCAGCCTCCCAAGTACTGGGATGACAAGCGTGCGCCACCACGCCCGGCTCTGAGTAAGAACTTAAGTAGAGCGAGGGCAGGAGCTGGGCGCACATCTGCTTATAGCTTGGTGGAGGTCAGCACGTGCAAAGGCCCTGGTGCAGGAGGGGAGAAGGGAGAGCGAGAGGAAGCAGAGACAGAGAGGTCAGCTCTGTGGAACCCCCAGCCCAGGAATTCGGGGCTTTGAGGCCCTCGTGTTCAAAACGGCAAAGAGACTCCAGGTCCAGTGTTGATTTACATCCTTTATTTTATAGCATTTTTGATCAGAAATATTTGAATCATGATTCCTCTGGTTATACATCCCAGGGTTTCTCTGTGCACGAGCCTCTCACTGTCCCACCGCCCGGCCCCAAAGGGGCTGACACTGAGGTTAAACACTGACTGCTGGCTCGGGAAGGAGGGGGGCTCCAGGTCCAGCTCAGGGGGCTCCCCCTGCTCTCAGGGAAGCGCCCCTGACTCTCTTCAGACCACTTTGTCCCTGGGGGCTGGTCAGGGCATCTCAGCCCTGGAGGAGGGGGAGCCTGAGGGTCCCGGCCCCTCGGTGTGCCTTGCCAGGTGCTGGCTGACACTTCCTGAGTGTCTC
Source organism: Glis glis (assembly GCA_004027185.1). Classification (NCBI taxonomy): domain Eukaryota; kingdom Metazoa; phylum Chordata; class Mammalia; order Rodentia; family Gliridae; genus Glis; species Glis glis. The sequence continues at coordinate 5,637 of PVJS01055997.1, forward strand.
CTGGCCGGGCCACCGCGCCATTCCCAGGCTGCCTCAGTGCGACACAGGCGGGCTGCGGTCCTCTGCGCCCCCAACTCCAGCCTCTAGCTCCCAGGAATGTCTCGGGTTTGCCCATCGTAGCGGGGGATTACATCTCAGCCCACTCGAGACAGTTTACCCTGGCCTTCCTCAAGACCCCAGTGAACCTTCCTGCTTTCTTTCCCCTCATCCCTGACAAATGTGGGGTTGGCTAACTGAGCATGCGTACCACTTGGGCTGAGGGCCAGGAGGTAAAGACCTGCTGCTCGGACAAGAAACAGGCAATGGGTGACCCACAGCGACAGAGGCCCCCGGGGCCACCGCAGGAGGGGGCGAGGATCTGACCCCAGATTATGGCCAAACTGAATCGGATCAAAGAGGAGAATCATCAACCTCTTGGGTGGAGATGTCAGCTGGGGGTTCTCAAAGTCCCCTGGTGTGCTTGGGAGCCCAGAGAAACGGAGGCTTCGCACGGTCTCCATGTCCTCTGGCACTCATCTGTTCCTCCCTGTCTCCAGGGATTGGAAACTGTCTCTGGCTAGTGGGGACCCGCACGGGTAACAGCCAAACAACTGGTGTCGAATGGGCACCAGCCAAGCAGAATGCACCCCGGCCGCGAATGGCTCCCACATCTGGCCTGGAACTTTGCAGCCCCAAAGCCTCTCCCGGCAAAACAGTCTTTAGAGAGAAGACGGTCTCTCCAGAGAGACCTGAAGTAGTCCGTGGGGGATAAAGTGGCTGTGCTCCTGGGGATACATGGCCTCCCACCCCAAGTGTACAAGGCGAATACCATTCTAGATTTGCTCGTGTGGCTAAAATCAGGCTCTCCTGCCTCCCGAGCACAGACCAGCTCACAGAGAGAGGAGACTGTTTCTCAGGCAGCAGATCTGGAAGTTATCTGGGCCCTGAACTGCATGAGGAGAGAGAGAAAGTGTCATAGACAATGAGCCTGTGGGCCCGAGTGGACCACTGGCGGTCCTCTTTGCTTGCTGTATATAGGATTACAGAAAAGAATCGCTTGATCTTCCAGTAGGATCCTAGCAGCAAGTAGTGGTGAGAGCCCTCCAGGAGGGCCCAGCCCAAAGGGAACCCCCAAGAGGGCTCAGAGTGTCCGAAATGTGTCGTTGGCCAAGGTGGATGGCAGTTCTGTGGCGTTGGCCGAGTGGATGTTGGCCCAGTCCGGGAAGGTGCCCAGTTGGAAGATGCTCTGTGCCCAGGTATTCATGGCCAGGCTGAGCAGCAGGACGCCCATCACATTCATCAGGAGACCCGTCCGTACCTGGAACGGAGCCCAGATGGAGGGAGGGGTCAGCACAGACCCACTGTACAGATGGGAAAACCCAGGCTCAGAGACGGGAAGTCATTCGCCCCAGAGTCCTCAGCTGGGAAGTGATGACGGGCAGGGTAACAAACCCAGGCCGGTCAATGCCCAAGACCTGTGCATCCTTACACTCTCCAGCGGTCCCTCAGAGAGCCGCGAGTGTCCCCACTCTGAGAGGTTTCTAGGGCCAGGCACGATGCTACGCAGTGGTCATCGGGTTATGTCCTTTAACCCTGAAAGCAACCTTAGGGAGGTCTTACTTCATTCCCCTTTTACAGAAGAGGAAGTTGAGGCCCCTAGGAGCTGACTTGCCCAAGGTCACACCACTTGGAAACTGTTTGTTTAAGCGCCCTCCCGATACATGCAATGTGTGTGCACACTTATATACACACTTACCCACATGTACAAACACACATACACATGCATGTGCACACACACACACACACACACACAGTGCAGGACCAGTTAAGGTGGTACTTGTCCATTGGGAAAAGTTTTTCTTCTGGATTTTTTTTTTTTTTTGTGGTACTGGGGATTGAACCCATGGGCATTCTACCTCTGAGCTACACCCCAGCCCTATTTTTTTATTCTTTATTTTGAAACAGGGTCTCACTAAGTTGCGGAGGGCCTTGCTAAGTAGCTGAGGCTGGCCGCGAACCTGGATCCTCCTGTTTCACCCTCCCAAGTACTGGGATTACAAGCGTGCGCCACCACATCCGGCTTTTAAATACTCTTAACGTTTTAAAAACACATTAAATCGACTTAGTAAGTTAAATAATATTGTCACAATGTTTTGCAGAAAACACTGTAAAGGCAGGTGTCAAACATTAGGTCAGGGCCACACCGTGCTGTGCTGTCCCACCTCAGTTCTGGGTGGCCGGGAGCCCCTCAGCACTTTGGAGGAGAGACAGCAGGTCTGGGGAGGGTTGGGTCTCCCTTCTCCAGGGTCCTGAGAGTCTGGTTCCAAATGCCTGCTGGCAACATTAATTAGCAACTCAGTCATTGGTCTGGGGAGCATATCCCACCGGTTGGCCACTGCCGTGAACTGGCTCTGTGGGGCCTCTTGGGACCCTCAGCAGGTCTCTACCTCTTGGGGTCTCGCCCTGTCTCCTTGTTCTCCACATCTGTGTTGTTTGCACGTCTGCCCCCTCCCTTTTTCTCTCTAATGGGCCTCCCTGTTTTGTCCCTCCCACCCTGACGACCCACTCCACCCAGCAAAGTGATCTTTTAAAGACAGAAGTGAAATTGAGTCCTTGCCCCGCTTAAAACTTCCGCTGTGGTCTGACCAGTGTTGCAAGCCTGTGCCCTGCGCGCTCTGCCCTGCTCCGGTCTCCGACTCCTCCCTCTCCAGCTCGGCTCCAATCACAGCAGCCTCCTGGCCCTGTGCACGGTCCCGCCAGAGCACGGTCGGTCGGCCTCCGGGCCTGCTCTGCCAGGACAGCTCTGCCCTGTTCTCTGTGCCAGGCGGCACAGAGAACTGTCCACGAGAGGCTGTCCCATCCCATCTACAGTAGTCCCCATCACCCTTTCCCACTTCCCCATGTCCTATGGTTTATTTCCTTCCTATATAAATTTTGCAAATCTGCTAAACTTGGCTGCTGTCTGGTCTCCATCAACAGAAAACACCAACACTGGTCTTGCAGGCAGCTCTGCCTCGCCCATGCTGCTGCCCCCCAGTGGCCGGAACACAGAATGCACTGTGTGTGTGTGAGAGAGAGACACAGAGAGAGAGAGAGAGAGAGAGAGAGAGAGAGACAGAGAGAGACAGAGACAGAGAGAGAGACAGAGAGACAGAGAGGGAGAGAGAGAGACAGAGACACAGAGAGAGACACGAGAGAGAGGCAGAGAGGGACAGAGAGAGAGAGACAGAGACAGAGAGAGACAGACAGAGACAGAGAGAGAGAGAGAGAGAGAGAGAGTGTGTGTGTGTGTGTGTGTGTGTGTGTGTGTGTGTGTGTGTGTGCACGCTCCCCGAATGCTCCAGTGGGTAAGTGGAGAGGAAGAGGCTGCAGGGGCCAGGGGGAGGAGGGAGGGAGGAGTCCCTTCAGCGGGGGCTCTCTGCTGGGGGACAGGGGACACACTCCAGACACTTGGACTCTGCTTGAATCTGGTGCCCCCCACCCCACTTCCTTCTTCTCACTTGGTGGCCGGGCACTGGGGCCCACCCCTAAGCCCCAGGATGTGGAAAACAGTTGCGAGGCAGTTTCCTGAAATTGTCTACGCGTGAGAACCACCCCAGAGTGTTTGCTGAAGCATGTTCTGAGCCCCATTCGGAACAGCCTGTTCAGAGGCTGGGGGGAGGCGGGGTCCCCCTGCCCCCCGTCTTTCCAGGATGCTGCTAGAAATGCCCAGACTCACCATGTCTTTGACCAGCAGGTGTCCAGAGGCGAAGGCGATTGAGTTGGGGGGCGTGGAGACCGGGAGCATGAAGGCGTAGGAGCAGCCCACCGTGCCCGGGATCATCAGGTACAGCGGGTGCACTCTCAGGCGGATGGCCTGGGCCGAAGGTGGGGGCCAAGACACAGGCAGATGCAGAAAAGTGACAGGAGAGATACAGGTGACAAGAGAATGACACAAAGGCACAGAGATGGGCAGAGTGACGGGACAATAGAGGCAGGGGAGAAGAGAGAATTAGAGACAAACAGAGACATGCAGCCGGAAATACAGAGACAAAGGAAGAAAGAGAGACAGCAGAAGAGAAGGAGATGGAGAGACGTGCCAGGTCAGCGGCACGCAGGCCACACTGCAGGCTCATCAGGGAGGGGCGGGCGGTTTATCCAGGACCCTCCTTCTCAAGCCAGTGAGTGCCAGGACCACCCAGCTGCTGGCCCCACGGCGCCCAGAGGAGCTGCCCCGCAGGTCTGAGCGGGACCTAAGACTCTGCATTTCTCACAGTCCCAGGTGATGCAGATCCAGGGCTCTAACCGGACAGCACCGGGCCTGGCTGGATTTTAGTGATAAGGAGAGCACAGGCAGGGACTGTTGACAAGCACGTTCCTTAGACTGTGTGGAATAAGGCGTCTGAGGGTTGGTCTCAGGCAACAGGCCACCTCTCCCAAATGACATATTCACTTGCAATTCATGCTGGTCATCCCCAGGTATTTATTTAAGATAAGACATGGAGGCCCCTCTAGGGAATTTCTGCAACCCAAAAGGTAGACATTTTCTTGACAAGCTCTAATATCACCCTCTGTGTGTAAATGTTTTGATTTTGATAAGAAGCAAAAAAATTTTTTTGACACTGGGGATTGAACCCAGGGGCATTCTACCTCCGGGCTACACCCCCAGCCCTATTTTTTATTCTTTATTTTGAAACAGGGTCTCACTAAGTTGCGGAGGGCCTCATTAAGTAGCTGAGGCTGGCTGCGAACCTGGATCCTCCAGTCTCAGCCTCCCAAGTACTGGGATTACAAGCATGCGCCACCACGCCCAGCAAGAAGCAAAATTTAAGAAAATGTCTCCTTTTTCCAGGAAAAGCTGGTTCTACACTCCTTCCTCTCCCCCATGCTACCCCACAGCAACCCATTCCTCCCTATTGCCAGGTTCCTCAGATCCTGGCGAAAGGTCTGATTGAATCCAATCACACTTAGCAAGCGTGTAAGGACTCCCATCCACAGGGCTGGTGGGAGGGTAAACCCGGGAGCCACTCTAGAAGGCAATTTGCTATCTAACAGTTTATTATTTATTTTATTTTATCTTATTTTTTGTGTGTGGTACTAGGGATTGAACCCAGGAACATTCTACCTCCGAGCCACACCCTCAGCTTTATTTTAGTTTGTAGTTTGAAACAGGGTCTCACTATATTGCTGAGGGCCTTGCTAAATTGCTGAGGCTGGGCTGGAACTTGCGATCCTCCTGTCTCCGTCTCCCAAGTACTGGGATTACAAGCGTGCGCCACCACGCCCGTCTCACATCTAACATTTTAAATGTACTTGCTTTTTAATCTAGGAATCTCAGCTTAGCCATTTCTCTATTTGGAGTCAGAGATGCACAGACAGGCCCAGTGAAGGCAGCACTTTTGGATAATAGCAGTCTGGAAATACATGTCCAGTAGTAGGAGACTGCTGAAACAAATCAGCAACTGTCCATTTCAGACGGACTATTCTCCAGTCACTGAAAAAGAATACAGTGTATCTCTGCATGCTATCACACGAATACAGTGTGATCTCCATTGCAAATTGATGCATAAAATAAGCAAACCAAAGCCCCGTGCACGCTGGTGCAATTAAGCATGCTGGCGGATCGCTGCGCACCAAGCCATGCTTGCAACATTGGCTTAATAATTTGATCGGAGCTGGGCATGGTGGCGCACGCTTGTAATCGCAGTACTTGGGAGGCTGAGACAGGAGGATCCGGGTTCGTGGCCAGCCTCAGCAATTTAGTGAGGTCCTCCACAACTTAGTGAGACCCTGTTTCAAAATAAAAGAATAAAATAGGGCTAATCTGGGTGTGGTGGCGCACGCTTGTAATCCCAGTACTTGGGAGGCTGAGACAGGAGGATCCAGGTTCACAGCCAGCCTCAGCTACTTAGTGAGGCCCTCCACAACTGAGTGAGACCCTGTTTCAAAATAAAGAATAAAAAATAGGGCTGGGGGTGTAGCTCGGAGGTAGAATGCCCCTGGGTTCAATCCCTAGTACCAATAAAATAAAATAAAATAATTTGATCGGTTTGGGAAGAGATTCCTGACCCTGCACTGGGGAAGAAGTGCCTCTCTCCCCCTCCCGCCCTGCCCCAGAAGGACCCTCACTCACCAGCTCCGCCAGCACAGGCAGGAAGATGATGATGGTGGCCGTGTTGCTGGCAAACTCGGTGAAGAAGGCGATGACGATGGTGATGAGCATCACCGCCAGCACCGGGGGCACGTTCTCCAGCGGGTGCAGCTGCCCCCCGATCCACGCGGACAGCCCCGACTCCTGCGGAGGCAGGCACAGCCTTCACTTCCTGCCCCCCCCCAGCCGCCCGGGTGCAGCAGGGCCACCTGCCTTCACAGGTGGGGAGACCAGGTGCAGAGAGGGCCAGGGACACAGCCCAGTGCCAGCCGGCGGCCTCTGCTTCTCAAACTTCCCTCCTCTCTATACTCTACAGGCCAGTGGCTGAACCCTGGGCCCCCCACAGTCCACTTGGTTGGAGTCAGAAGCTCTGTTTCCATTGGTTCTAGCACCCCGAACCTCCAACTTGAGTAGGAGACAGAGTCAGACCCCTCCTGGTAAATCTCATTCCTCCAGTGATGGTTATTAAGAGAGAGAGAGCTTGTAATCCCAGTACTTTGGAAGGCGGAGACCGGAGGATCCGGGTTCACGGCCAGCCTTAGCTCGCTCGCTCTCTCTCCCTGTTTCTCTCTCTCTCTCTCTCTCTCTCTCTCCTTAGTGAGACCCTCTGCAACTTCGTGAGACCCGGTTTCAAAATAAAGTATAAAAAAATAGGGTCGGGGGTGTAGCGCGGAGGTAGAACACCCCTGGGTTCAATCCCCGGTACCACAAAAAAGAGAGAGAGAGAGAGAGAGTGTGTGTG
>PVJS01055998.1:0-12485 GCA_004027185.1 Glis glis
CTCTGGGCTACACCCCCAGCCCTATTTTTTATTCTTTATTTTTGAAACAGGGTCTCACTAAGTTGCGGGGGGCCTCACTAAGTATCTGAGGCTGGCCGCAAACCCGGATCCTCCGGTCTCAGCCTTCCAAGTACTGGGATTACAAGCGTGCGCCACCACACCCGGCCCAGCTCTCCTTTTCAGGTTTTTATAGAACTTCTTATCCTCTTTGGAAAGCTTAAGATTAAATAAAAATACTGTTTCTGAGTTTATAGAGCTGTATATATAGCCTATATTTGGGATTCTGTGGCTGAAACATTTTTAGGAAAATACTCTTCTTACATGGTCTAGGAATTAACCTATTTTTATTTTTTATTGCAGATGGAGTCTGGTGGTACAGTTCTGAGTACCAACTGGTCAGATGTAGGTAAAAGGAAAGTTGAAATCAATCCTCCTGATGATATGGAGTGGAAAAAGTACTAAATAAATTAATTTGCTATCATCGTATTGCGTATATTCACCTAATGCCCATTGTGTATTGATATTGCATTCTTGAATTTTGAACACTGAATATCTTTTTGAAAGATTATACCTCTTTACCTTTTTGTGCTTTAGAAATTATTTTCCTTCAAGTATTCTAAGAGTCTAATGAAGAATGAAGAACACATTTTTATCACTTCTGTCCTTAGGGACTTCAAACATGCTGAAACTGAATGGAAATATCATTTGCTACTAGATAGATTAGTTCTATCTAGTTGTGGGAGTGGAGAAATCTTTAATGGTATAGCTTGGGTTATTGCCTTACTTTTAATGCAGTATTCTGTTAATAATTTATTGGACCTGGCAACCTTGGTTCAGCATAAATTTTTCAAATTCAGTGTTACTTTGTGTTTGCTTTTAAAAACTGCTTTTGAATGGAGTTGTAAATACAATTTTTCTATGAAGAAGTTTGATTTACCTTTTTCTTATGTTTTTAATGAGAATCTTGAGAAATTATTTAATCATAGGAAATTCCCATTTAGTTCTCTTTATGGGAAGTGTTTGTAATTTGTAATTGCACTGAGATTTTGGTCCTACCTTCCAAATTCCTGTATAAAACAGATCTTTGAGTTTAACATACTGCAAATTTAACTATAGAAGGATATATTGTGGGATATAAGGAGATATCTGTGAAGCTGAGGCAAAGAAGCATCTAGGAAAGCCTGACTGCTTCTTGTTGCTTTTGCCACATCAGGATTCCTGCAGTTAAAGCAATGGCAGAGTCTATTTTATTTTTCTTTATTAGAAAATTTCTGTTCTCAAATTCCCATGACTACTTGTTTCAGTGGTTTATTGGTAGCCACTTTGACAATAAATTAATACATATATATTTAGCATTTACTCTGTGCCTAAAATCTATATACTAAGGAAATACAAAAACTAAAAGACATGATTATTAATTTTAGAGAGTTTATAATGTAGTGAAGAGTAAGGTAACATTCGTGAAAGAATTATAGAATGGTTGAATGTTGAGCTCATTGTAAATATAGTTTTGAGATGGAAATAAGTGTTCTGTGACTAAAATCCATTACTGTTTGAAGGTGTAGGCCATGGATGACCTGTAGATTTGACATTATTTTCTGGCCATAATTTTTTCAACCTTTGTGCCCTAGATGTTGGTCTCTGCTCTGTTAGATGTTACTACTCTGTAACCTCAGAGCTGAGGGTAGGCTGAATGAGAGGCAATTGGTCATCATTTCAACCCCAGAAAGTGTAGGAATTTAGCTCCTTCCTTCTGTTCCTTTGATAAGACAGTTCATGAGTAAAGCGATGGTGGGGTGATCACAGACAGTGCTCAGACCTGTTGTCACAGCTTGTTTTTAAGCATGCTGAGGTTTTCACTTGTCCTTCTGCCCACATAGAGCCTCAAGCTACTTTTTTTGTTCTTGAATATTGAAGGGAAGGCAAAATTAAGTTCTTCCATGGATAGCTTTGTAAAATTTTCCCCTTAGGGAAACAAGATAAAGTGACTTTTATATTTTGTATGTTAAATTTTCTTGGTGTCATGAATCTTAAGGGGAGGGTAAGCTGTTGCTGCTACAGAGGCAGTAACTTGAGGGCGTACAGCACCACGCCAGGGACAAGAATCCTTAGTTCTCTATCATAACGGCCTTTCTTTGTATTAGTTCTTTTATCTATAAATAATTGGTGGGACTCAGAATTACAATTAAAAGTTCATGTTTCTGAATAAGGAAACATTTTTGCCACTTTTTCTTTGTTCAAAATGACCATTATTATAGGGGTTTTTTTTAACCTAGGACTGTTTTTGCTTATATTTTAAAGGCTACATTATTTTTAGAGTATGCCTATTAGCTACATTTTTAGTATTGGCAGGATTCAGGATTTTGCTGGGCTAAATGGAGTTCCTAATATATATGACTAAAAGCATTATAAAATGAACCTGATCTAAACACATTAGATTTATAAAGTCAAGGGAATTTTGAGATGTAGGCCAAACTTTGATCAAAAGTACTATTCTAGTATTGCTACTATTTTACTGTTATAGATAGGGAAATTTGTAAGCTTCCAGAAAGTTAAGAAATTTCATTCTGATTAAGAACCTCTCAACTGTATCCTTATTTTCTACTATCTTGAAATACCTATTAACTTGCCTTCCTTTCTACATTCCCATTTTCATTTCTCAAATTTTGGTTCTCTTAATGTTCCTAATTAGTCTTTTGTTTCTTCAAAAGTACATTTTCCCCATTTATTTATTTATTTTTTAGTCATTTACTGGTGCATTTTAATCATATATTTTGAGACTCTAGCCAGAGCAGTAAGGCAAGAGAAGAAAATCAAAAGAGTTCAGATAGGAAAAGAAGAACTGAAACTATCTCTATTTGCAGATGACATGGTATTATACTTAGAAGACCCAACGAACTCAACCAAAAGACTTATAGAACTGATCAACAAATTCAGTCAAGTGTCTGGGTATAAAATCAATCTTAAAAAATCAGAGGCTTTTCTGTATGCTAACCAAAAGTCCACTGAAAAAGAAATCCAGAAAACATTTCCACTCATGATATCCCCCCAGAACAATAAAATACTTGGGAATAAACCTAACCAAGGAGGTAAAAGACCTGTACAAGGAAAATTATAAAACATTGAAAAAAGAAATTGAAGATGATCATAGAAGATGGAAAGACCTCCCATGCTCTTGGGTAGGCAGAATAAATATCATCAAAATGGCCATTCTTCTAGAAGTCCTCTACAGATTCAATGCAATACCCATTAAATTACCAAGGTCATTCTTCATAGACATAGAAAAATCAGTCCTTAAATTCATTTGGAACAACAAAAAGCCCAGAATAGCTAAAGTAGTTCTCAGCAAAAAGAACCATGCAGGAGGCATCACAATACCTGACTTCAAGCTATACTACAAAGCCATAGTAGTAAAAACAGCATGGTATTGGCAGAAAAGCAGACACATAGAGCAATAGAACAGAATAGAAGACTCCAAAACAAACCCACACACCTACAGCCAATTGATTTTTGACAAAGGGGCCAAAAACATTTTTCCCCTTTAAAGTTTAGCTTTGGGATACTTCATCTGTTCTGATTTCTATAATAATTTGTACATTGATGACTTACCAGAATTCTCCCACTGTCTTCAAAGAATCTTGAGTGGGACAATATACTTCTTTGAACTCTGGTGTGTAGTAATCACTTTGGCTATACCACAAGTTCAAAACATCAAGGTCTATCTTGACAGGTTCCTGTCTGTCCTAATATCCATACAGAGTTGCTTGCCAACAAACAAGTTCAATCAACATTGATACTTGCTGGTTACTTTCTCAAGATACTGGTTTCTTTCCTTTCTTTCTACTGGGAATTGAACCCAGAAACATTCTACCTCCAAGCTACACCCCCCCAGACCGATTTTATTTCTCATTTGGAAACAGGGTCTCACTAGGTTGCTGAGAGCCTCACTAAATTACTGAGGCTGTCTTCGAACCTTCGATCCTCTTGTCTCTGCCTCCCAAGTACTGGGATTACAAGCGTGCACCACCACACCAGGCTCTGGCATTATCTTCTAAATCCAAAATTGTGAATTCAGAAACACATCCTGCTCAAGGGTTTTGAAGTACATACCTGTATGTGTGAAGTGCAAAGAGCTCTTTGCTCTTTAATGTTACAGATAACATTAGCGGATCTTAAGTGCATTAAGGTGGGTGGCTTAAGTCCTAGAGAAGGCCTTTTGTGTTATAATTCAGTCTTTCAAGATTTGGGGTTCTCTCTAAGGAAAATACAGCTAATTAAAAGTTGTCGGTTCAGATCCAGGTGTCCCTTCCAAAAAAAATAAGAGAATTATTAGTACAATTTTTAAAATTTGTAGTTTTGAGATAAGTTTATAGAAAAGTTAATAAACTTGAATGAGTAATTTACTTAAACATAGCTCATTAAATATGTAAGTTTTGTCACCAGCACTTTAAGAATCAAGATAATAGAAGGGAAATACAAACTGTAGAATGTTAAGGGGAGATTTTCCTTCCATTTTAACTTTAAATCTCAAAATAGAGCAAAACTATTAGGTTTTGTCACAGTCTTGTTAGTCTCAACAATGAAGAGAAGCTAATGTTTTTATGAGTTCATTAGTCCTGTTCCCATACACTTCTCCTCCTCAAGGAATCAGTGGAACAAAGGTAAGTATAGACGCTGCGGTGGGCTCACTGTCAAGTTGGGTTCTCCAACTGCCAGTTTTTGCTGATCATCTGTACTCTAACATTGACTTTCTCTGGCTTTAATTGATGAAAAGTGAGCACTTTGATTGATGAAAAGTTAGCTAGCTTGGCTAGAGATACATATTTAGTGGACATGAAATATACTAAGAAATCAAATGCATTTCTTTGGCTTTATTGTTACTATTAGTTGCCAAACAATTTTTCCCCCTGCTTTACCACAGATGCAACTCTTTTACAGTGGAAAGGGTTCTAACTTGTGAATCTGGAGTCTTAAAATCTCATTCTGATTTTTTAAAAATTTATTTATTTATTTATTTATTTTATTTATTTTTGCAGTACTGGGGATTGAACCCAGGGGCATTCTACCTCCAAGCTACACCCTCAGCCCTATTTTTTTATTCTTTATTTTGAAACAGGGTCTCAGTAAGTTGCAGAGGGCCTCACTAAATAGCTGAGGTTGGCCGCAAACCTGCGATCCTCCTGTCAGCCTCCCACGTACTGGGATTACAAGCCTGCGCCACCACACTCGGCTCTCATTCTGATATTTTAATAACATTGTGTTAACTTTTTTCTCATCAGTAACACTGGACGATAGTTACCTCTCAGGATTGTGAGGATTTAATTAAGACCTGACTCAAATATGTGGCCAGTAAATGTTATTTAAATATAAAGACCATGTTTTTTTTTCTTCAGTCATGTTGAATATTAGAATTTCTCCAAGGGAGGTAACAAATTTGGCTGAAAGTGCTGTTCACGGGCTCTCATAATTCAACCCCAACCAAAGTTTTTAGCCTCATTTCACTGCTTCTCTGTGTACCAAAGCTCCAGCCACTCAAAGATACTCTGGGACTGGGCAGACTTTTTCTAAAGGGCCATATGTGTAAATACTTTAGGCTTTGTGGGCCACATATGATCTTCACTGCTCATTCTTATTTGATTTTAGTTTGAAGACCTTTGCAATGATATTAAAATGAAAAAATGATTTTCATCATTGTCTAAATATAAAATGTATTTTTATTTTTCTACCCTGCCTGGAAATCTCCAATTTCTTACTGGTGTGTAAAAACGGAGTTCATATACTACCTCCAGGAAAGCTGTTCATCTTGTGCTACTCTGTCACAGACGGATCTCGTTTCGGTTGGATCTGGTTAGTTGCTTATGGTTGAGGCATCAGTGGATCCTTTGACAGTCCTACCAAAAGCACTGTCTCACGAGCATGTTAGAGAGTGCTGATGTGTTTACTCTTTCAAATCACTGCATTATGTTTGACTCATTTCTTCTCCCATCTAACTGAGCTTCTTCTTGGGGGTGGCTTCCTATCAATAGTGCCTGGTACATACAGAATAAACCCTGGGAATTGGATGGATGAATGGTTAGATTTGCTCCTAGTCTTAATCACTGCATGGAATGCCCTTGTTTTCTTCTGTTCATTCTGTAAGCCCTCCTTTAGAATGTCAGTACTCTTCTGAAACGCCCCACTCCATGACCTCAACAGAAATGCACTGCAGCTTGAGGTGTGACATGGCAGCACCTTATTTGTATCTCTGTTGATGCACTTTCCACAGTGTCGCATATTTTGGGTTAGTTGCTGCTGTTCCTGTTTTACCTGTATGTTCTGGGCAGTTGCAGTGGTACTTGTTTACACTTCAGACAGTATTGGTATTGTTTATCCCAAACTTAGAGGGTTTTTTTAATATCATGCCCTTGAAATTGATTATTTCATCAACATAAGTACGGTAGTAATTTTCAAGTGGGGTTTTTAGTACATGGCAATGAGCTAAATTATTTACATTACGAGAGAGTGATAATTTTATAAGTAATTGAAACCAGTGTGGTATCCATGTATTTTTTGCTTTCCCTTTTAATTTTGAGATTTGTCGTGGATGGTTTCTTACTGGGTGGTTTTGTTTTTCATTGTCATTGTTTTAAAACCAAAATGTGTATGTGTTTAAGGAGGTAACTGAGTTTACTAACTAGGTTAGCCATCTTTTCAAAAGAAATCTTGACCCCAAAGGTCTTGGGAGGCCAGAGGTAGGCATGGAATAGATTTGGGCATGTGTTGTGTAGAGGTCTGGAAGCCAAAAGTGAGTCAGTTTATAAACATACCAAGCTGGGCGTGGTGGCGCATGCTTGTAATCCCAGTACTTGGGAGTCTGAGACAGGAGGATCTGGGTTCACAGCCAGCCTCTGCTGCTTAGTGAGGCCTCCACGACTTAATGAGACCCTGTTTTAAAATAAAGTATAAAAAATGGGACTGGGGGTGTAGCTCTGAGGTAGAATGCCCCAGGGTTCAATCCCTGGTACCGACAAAAAAATAAACAAACATACCGGACTCTGGAGACAAAGGTTTTAGTTGCTCATGGTATTTTTTTTTCTGGAATACTCTGAATTTTTTATTATTATTATTATTATTATTATTATTTATTCATTCATTTCTTTTTGGTGGTACTAGGGATTGAACCCGGGGGCATTCCACCTCTGAGCTACACTTCCAGACCTATTTTTATTTATTTTTTATTTTTTTGCTGAACAGGGGGTTTAACCCAGGGGCATTCTACCTCTGAGCTATAGCCCCAGCCATATTTTTTATTCTTTATTTTGAAACAGGGTCTCACTAAGTTGTGGAGGGCCTCACTAAGTAGCTGAGGCTGGCTGCAAACCTGTGATCCTCCTGTCTCAGCCTCCCAAGTACTGGGATTATAAGCATGTGCCACCACACCCGGCTTTTTAAATTTTTGAAACAGGGTCTCACTAAGTTGCAGAGTACCTTACTAAGTTGCTGAGGCTGGCCGCCAACCTGCGAGCCTTCCAAGTACCAAGTTCACAGGCGTGTGCCACCATGCCTGGCTACTTTACTTTTTAGCAATGCTAAACCCTTGAAGTCTTTGTTGTCAATAGCCATATACGTTTCTTTGAGTGGACCTTTGCCTTATGTAACAGAATAATATAGGTAAGTGACAATTAACTTGGTTCATGACATATCATTGATTTATTCAGCAAATACTCATTGAATGCCAAGTATGTGCTTTACACTGTTCTAGGCACTAGGAATACACTAATAAAAAATTCCCTACCCTCATGGAGCTCAGCTTGTGGAGTAAATTCGCAAAATGCATGTTAAATGATGTTAAGTGAGAAAAATCAATCTGAGAAGGGATAATAGGCAGTTGAAATTTGAGACGGACTGAGCAAGTGACATTTGAATACAGACCTGAAGGAAGTGAAGGAGTAAGCAGTGCAGATACTTGAGAGAGAGAACTCCACACAGCAGGAGCGTGCCTGACGTTTGTGTGCATCTGGAGCAGGGAGAGCAAGGCGCCGAGATCACTGATGATCAGAGAGCACCTTGCAGGTAGTGCCCTGACGTGTTGGTAGCTGGGGCCAGGGGTGGACCAGCCTCATGACAAATCCTCTTGTCCTCTGTGCTGTCAGTATTTTGTCAGTTGTCATGCTTTTAAAGCTCTCCTGTTTTTTTCAAGCAAACATGTAATCAAATAGTAGTGATGGGCTTGCAGTGGGAAACATCAGTCGCCTTCTCTCCCAGCACTTCTCAAAGGCATCCATTTACAGGTTTTTTTAGTGTCCCTTTCCCCATCCACAGCCCTTGTCTGTCCAACAGAACAGGCTTTCCCTACTCTTTATCTTGTTTCTGTTTTCATTTTGCAAATTCCATATTTTGTTTTTTGGGTTTTTTGGTGGTACTAGAGATTGAACTCGGGCATTCTACCTCTGAACTATACTCCCAGCCTGATTTCTTATTATTTTCAGGCAGGGTCTCGCCAAATTGCTGAAGCTGGTCTTGAACCTGCAATCCTCCTGTCTCAGCCTCCCAAGTACTGGGATTACAAGCATGCGCCACCACACCTGGCTTCATATTTCATTTTTTAAAAAGCGGCTGTATCAATACAAAAAAAATTGATTTCCTTTTAGTCAGTGTTAACTATAAATGTTAGCATTTGGCAGTGTTAAAAGGAAAACTGGAATTTACATTCACATCTATCGGGATTGGCAATGGAATTTTACTGTGAATTCCCAGATGATTTTGTTGTGAATTAATTTGAGTTATAGTATATGACTCAATGGGCCCTCAGTCTGAATACTTATTTATTTCTGCCCTTTCTTCCTTACACATTAAATTACTGGTAATATCACATGTTAGTGTAATCTTTTGTTTAGCAAAGCTATTCTTGTTCTGGAATATAAATACAGTTATAGCAGAATAAATACTGAGACAGATTGGATTACATAGAATGACTGGTTGTGAGCAGGGACTTGAAGAATAAGTGTGGTAGAGGATTTTATGTTTAATAGAATTGTTAAAATCAGATCAACAGAGCATGGTTTTATGGGCCATCTGCCAAGATTAAAGGTAGCTTTGGAGCCTCTTATTCCCTTAACCATGTAGTGCATTCCATCCCATCAACATGAGGGGACAAAAGTGAAGCCTGAACTGTAGAGCTGCTCAAACCCTTTGTTTCACAGCTGCATATTTTCCAGAGTGTTCTCAGACACTTGTTCTTTCATAATAGTTCTTGAATATAACTTACATAGCTAGAGTTGGTGACAGGTCAGAATCTCCCTTAAAATTTAAATTATTTATCCTGATCATCTACTGACCTTCTGAGAGTTGCTCAAAATATGCAGTAACTGAAATACAGCTTTGGGCACATACTTTGTGTAATATATAGGGTAGGCTCCTCAAATTTAATGGTGACTAACCCCCTCTTGGGAAGATTGTTTTTTTAAAAATGTAGACCAGCCGGGCGTGGTGGCGCACGCTTGTAATCCCAGTACTTTGGGAGGCGGAGACCCAAGGATCCGGGTTCGCAGCCAGCCTCAGCGCGCGCGTGCTCTCTCTTTCTCTCTCTCTACTTAGGCCCTCCGCAACTTTGTGAGACCCGGTTTCAAAATAAAGTATACAAAATAGGGCCGGGGGTGTAGCGTGGAGGTAGAACGCCCCTGGGTTCAATCCCCGGTACCGTAAAAAAAAAAAAAAAAAAAGTAGACCTTCTCAGCTTCCCTCCTGAGATGGAATCAGTAGATTTGGGATAAGTCCCAATAAGTCTATATTTTTAATGAACTTTTAGTGATTTTGAAGCAGGTGACCTCAGGGATAGCACTTAAAAATCACATTGATTTCAAGGAGTTAAGGAGAGAAAAAAGTAAAGGTAGCACAAGTCATTTCTAGTAAGATGTATTTATTTTTGTACAGGGGATTGAATCCAGGGGCATTTTACTTCTGAGCTATATCCCCAACTCTTTTGTTTTGGAACAGGGTCTTGCTGAGTTCCCAAAGCAAGAATATGTTGAACTGGTGGTCCTCCTGTCTCCACCTCTCAACTACTAGGATTACAGGTGTGTACCACCACTCCTGGCTCCAGTAAATTTTAGAAAAGACTAAAAAGGCCGGGCGTGGTAGTGCACATCTGTAATCCCAGTACTTGGGAGGCTGAGACAGAAGGATCACAGGTTTGAGGACAGCCTCAGCAAGTAGTGAGACTCTCATCAACCTAGCAAGACCCTATTTCAAAATAAAAATAAAAAATAGGGCTGGGGGTGTAGCTCAGAGGTAGAATACCCCTGGGTTCAATCCCCAGTACCACACACACAAAAAAAGAACTAAAAAGGTACTCGGGAACTTGATCCTTTGAAGGATTTGTTTTCCTCTTAACATAGAAATAAAAAGGCAGAAGAGAGTTGCCCAGTGATTATTTTGTTTTCCTGTCATTTGAATTTCCTGTCATTGAATTAGGGTCATTATGATTAATCCATACATTGGGTTGGCACTGCACATGGGAAAAAATCTGTTTGAGTCAAAATGAAACAAATTAAAAAAAATTTTTGAGGATAGCTGTTCAGGCAAGTCGCTAGTTTATCACTGCTGAGAGAGTACCAAAATAGAGCAGAGAATACTGTGATATGCAGTATTCCTAGAGGGCCATGCATAGTACTGATTCATATTGAGGCGCTGTTTCTTTAGCAGCTGGAATGTTCTCAGATATTACCTGTCTGATATACATAGGTATTAAGTGAATATTAAAAATCGTGCTGGTTGAGGACTTGAGTAGAATATGTTGAAAGTCTATTTTACCTTAACTACTTTTACTACTTAGCTTTATAGTTATCTCAGTAACTGGCAGGAATATGTGTTTTTGTTTTGTTTTGTTTTGTTTTGTTTTGTTTTGTGGTACTGAGGATTGAGTCCCGAGCATTCTACCTCTGAGCTATACCTGTAGCCCTTTTTGTTTTTATATTTTGAAACAGGGTCTCACTAGATTGCTGAAAGTCTTGCTTGTTGCTGAGGCTGTCCTCAAACTTGCAATCCTCCTGTCTTAGCCTCCCAAGTACTGGGATTATAGGTGTGCACCACCACGCCTGGCTAGGGATATGGTTTTAATTGAAAAGAAACTACTTACCTTTAACAGCATGTGTCCTGCCAAGAAAGTTCATGCTTGGACCTGTTTTTTTCAAAGGTCTATGTCAGTGTAAATCAAATTTATTATAAAATGATGGGTATTAGTCTAGGCTAATTACTGATATATGTATTCATTTATCTATTTTGTATGTGGATTGAACTCAGGGGTGTTCTACCTTTGAGCGACACCCCCAGACCTTTTTTTTTTTTTCTTTTTGAAACAGGGTCTTGCTAAGTTACTGCAGACTGTCCTCAAATGTGTTTCACCCTCCCAAGAACCAGGAGATCCTCCTGTCTTACCCTCCCAAGTACAGGATTACAGGTGTGTGTGCACTACCACACCTGGCTAAAGATAGGCAATTGAAAATAAAATTCTTAGCAATTAAATAATCTACACATTGGAAGACAAAAGGACAGGAAGCCACAGAAATTATTTTTAAGTAATTGTAAGTAAATCTGTAAATATAATGGCAATTTTTTAAAAAGTGATATTAGATGTATTCCAAACTGTCCTAAAGAAAACAAAGATTAAATATTCTGTGGTTCTGATTCAGTTCTTTATTTTTTTGTGGTACTAGAGATTGAACCCAAGGGCAGTCTACCTCTGAGCTACACACCCAGCCCTATTTTTTATTCTTTACTTGAAACATGGTCTCACTAAGTTGCAGAGGGTCTCACTAAATAGCTGAGGCTGGCTGCAAACCTGTGATCCTCCTGTCTCAACCTCAGTGGAATTACAAGTAGTGGAATTACAAGCATGTGCCACCACGCCCAGCTTTCTGATTCAGTTTTAAGAATTCAGTATGAAGAGAAGTTTTGCAAAGGAGAGAACAGAAATATGACAATATCTGTTAATTATTAATAAGTTCATAGTGGGAATTGATTGAGGTATACCACTTAAATTGTTCTTTTTTTAATAATTGGATGTTTTGCGCCGGGCGTGGTGGCGCACCCTTGTCATCCCAATACTTTGGGAGGCGGAGACCGGAGGATCAGGGTTCGTGGCCAGCCTCAGCTCGCTCTCTCTCTCTCTCTCTCTCTCTCTCTCTCAAGTGAGGCCCTCTGCAACTTCGTGAGATCTGGTTTCAAAATAAAGTATAAAAAGTAGGGCTGGGGGTGTGGCGCGGAGGTGGAATGCCCCTGGGTTCAATCCCCAGTACCGCAAAAAAAAAAAAAAAAAAAATTGGATGTTTTAACCTGGGCATGACCGTACACGCCTATAATCCCAGAATGTGGGAAACTGAGAAAAGAGGATCACAAGTTTTAGGCCAGTCTCAGCAATTTAGTGAGACTCTCATCAACTTAGCCCTGTTTCAAAATAATAAAGTGCTGGGATGGTTGGGAGGTAGGATGCCTCTGGGTTCAATCCC
>PVJS01055999.1:0-12484 GCA_004027185.1 Glis glis
TAAGGCGTTTGGCGCTTTTTACTTTCCTCTGTTTTGTCTTCTGGCTCTGATTTCGTCGCGTTTCAAACTTTTCGTTGTTTATTTCAAGTTTGTGTTGCTTTTCATCTGTGGAGAGGTTGCTTTCACAGCGAATGAGGTGTGCGTCTCAGAGAGATCATAGCGTGGTGTTTCCCTTGGACGCCATCTTGAATCCCGGACCCCCAGCCCTATTTTTTATACTTTATTTTGAAACCGGGTCTCACGAAGTTGCTGAGGGCCTCACTAAGTAGCTGAGGCTGGCCACGAACCCGGATCCTCCAGTCTCCGCCTCCCAAGTACTGTCTTTTTTTCTTCTTCTTCTGGAACCTCTTTTCTTTTCTTTCTTTTTCTTCACTTTTTTTTGTACAGGGGATTGAACCCAGGGGCAGACTACCTCCAAGCTTAATCCCCAGCTCTTTTAATTTTTTATTTTGAAACAATGTCTCGCTAAATTGCTGAGGCTGACTTCAAACCTGTGATCCTCCTGTCCCAGCCTCCCAAATACTGGGATTACAGATGTGTGTGCCTCCACACCCAACTAGATTCCAGATTTCTTTTGGCAGGTTGCCACCAAGAAGGCTCAGGAAGAGCCTGAACGTGGTTGGGAGATATGAGGAAGGGCAGATATAAACCCTTGCATATATGTGTAAGTGCTGAAATATGGATGAGCCAGTAGACAGCCAGACCAGAGTGTCAGGTCCCCTGTCCTCATTAGTTCTGACAAGCCCACAAGTGTGTCCTGGAATTTCGAGAGACTGGAAGATACCATATCTGGCTGAGGCTCTGGTGACTGTCACTGTCCTTCTCTGTGGGTTTCCTCTTGGTCATGATTGTCTTGGAAATTGGAGAGAATCTTATCTGGACCCAGCTCATCAGTGGTGGCTAGGGGCTAGCCAGATCTAGGATGTCAGGGCTAGGCACAGGGTTGGAATCCTATCTAGCCAGCTAGCCAGGGCATCCCAGGGGTCCGCCCCATGTTCCCTGCTCAGAGTGAGATGGGTAGGTGTCTTCAGCACTAGGCCAGGCA
Organism: Glis glis; assembly: GCA_004027185.1. Taxonomy (NCBI): domain Eukaryota; kingdom Metazoa; phylum Chordata; class Mammalia; order Rodentia; family Gliridae; genus Glis; species Glis glis. The sequence continues at coordinate 1,046 of PVJS01055999.1, forward strand.
GCACCAACTTCACAACCCTGCGAAGTGTGAATCAGCCTTTGGACTAGCTTGTTTATATTTGCCTGTGACAATGTGGGCCCTAGTTGTTGGTTGTGAAATGAAACCAGGATCCCAAGTACCTTGGGACCTCCCCATCCTCCCAGGGCCCATTTTCAGACTTTGGCTTTTGTCATTCAGGCCAAGCAGCTGGGGTCAGGTATGTGTAACTGGTTTGCAGCCTTAACGTGCAGGCCCTGCAGAGCCTGGCCTTCGGGTGGCATCCTCCTCCCCACTTGGGTCTACATTGCCGTCTACTTGTTTTCTCGCCTCTCTGTGTTTAGGTTTTCTGTCTTCTTTGCATGATCTTGAGGAAGAAGTCAAAGTCAGGCTGACATTTTGGCCCGGTCTCCCCAGGGAGCTCCAATCTGAGACCTTTATTCCTGGAAGGAAAGTTTATGTGTGTGTTGGTTCGGAAGAGGCTTTAGAAGAGAAAGGAGAACGTGCATGAATGCCGTGATAATAATAACTACAGTGATAAGAAGTAATAATGATATCTACTTTGCTGAGCGCTATCTACACAGTAACTGCGGTGTGATTTTCACGCTTTTTCTCATCTAACCACAAAACAGTCCTGGAAGATGGGTATGACTACTATATATCCATTTGAGAGACGGGTAATTGCCAAGGACTGAATGTTTGTGCCCCCCCATTCATACATTGGAACCCATAATTCCTGTCAAACTCTGTAAGACGGGAGCTGTGGCTAACTGCTTGTCACGGTGTGTTTTATTGTCATTTAAGTGTTTTTCAACATCTCAATTTTGTCATTTCCCCTTTGCATTTGGAGTCGATGCCCTTTGTCAAGTGGCAAGCCCTCTCGTAGACCTCTGTTGGTTCTAGGTGCTCGGTCTAGGGTGCCTAGGAAGAATAATCAAAGGAGCGCCAACTTTTATCTAGTTTTAAGGTTGAACATTGGAGCTTCACCCACACAGATCTGAGTTCAAATCACATCTCTGCCACTTAGTAGCTGCGTGTCCTGGGAGGATTGTCTAAACTGTCTCATCTGCAAAATGGAACTAGTAATAAAGATGTGCAGTGCTCTTCAATGTTGGTGTATGTTTTAATATAATGTATATAAAGGTGCCTTGTCTGATATCTGGTGTAGTAAGTGCTCAATAATTATAGCTATTTTTTGTTGTTGTTCATTTCTCTCCCCCTAATCTAATCAGGCTTATGGGGACAGCTCCCGTATAACTCATCAGAATCCAGGTCTCTTTGGAGCACCTATGAAGAAGGTTTTGATGGAGGTCCAGGCAGCAGCCAGATGCAGGCCAGGTTGCTGGGTAACACAGCGCTTAAATCCCAGGTTCCCAGACCCCTCTTTCCACTGGCTGCCCTTCCTCCCTTCCCTTCCATGAAAGGCCAAGGTGCGAGCAGACCCACATTCACGAGGGCCCCAAGTTTGTCCCCACATCAAGTATAGGACCGCTACAGTCATCCCATAGAGGGTGTCAGCCCTCTATATTTGCCCCGCTATAGTTGCTGGGATTGGTAAGGGGAACTGGGGAAAGAGTTACCATAAAATAGGGGTGAAGAGAAAAGCAAGAAGCCAAGCTGTTGAGAGGAACCAGCCCGCGTGGAACAAAGAAGACCTTGCTGGCCTCTGCTGGAGACAGTGAGGACAATTCACAGCATGTCCTGCTAGGAGGCCAAAAGGATTGCAGCCCCTGGTGCTGAGTCTAGCATGCTGGCCTGTCTGGTCAGGCTGGATAAAGACTCCAGCCAGCATTTGGTGGTGGTGGGGGGGGTCACTCCCTTTGACAATTTCAGAATCACTGGAGATGCTTGTCAAAACTTCAGGTTACTTGCCAGGCACAGTAGCACACTCTTATAGTCCAAGAACTTAGGAGGCTGAGCTAGGAGGATAGCAGGTTCAAGACCAGCCTCTGCAACTTAGATCCTGTTTCAAAATAAAATATAAAATAGGACTGGGGGTATAGTTCAGAGATAGAATGCCCCTGGGTTCAATCCCCATACCCCACCCACCTACCCACACATACACAGGCAGATTTTCTACATCCATACAAGAAAGTTTCACTACCAAATTCACTAACATGTACGGGAAGGGGGGAAGAAGAAGTGGGAGCATGTGGGGAGAGGGGCAGACGCGTATACAGAAAGAAATACACCGTGATGTGTATGTATATGTTGTATCACTTTGGGTCTCACTATGATGTATAATTACATTTCACCAATAAAAGTTTTTTTTTGTGTGTGTGGCACTGTGGATTGAACCCAGGGGCATTTACCTCCAAGCTACACCCCCAGCCCAACTTTTTTTTTAATTTGGAAACAGGGTTTTGCTAGATTGATGAGAGTCTCACTACTTGCTGAGGCTGTCCTCGAACCTGCGATCCTCCTGTCTCAGCCTCCCAAGTACTAAGATTAAGAAGCGTGCACCACCATGCCCTGCTCAATAAAAGTATTTTAAAAATTTAAAATGCAGGTTCCTTGCTGAGCATGGTGGCACATACCTGCAGTCCCAGTACTTGGGAGGCTGAGACAGGAGGATTGCAGGTTCCAGGCCAGACTCAGCAACTTAGCAAGATCCTGTTTCAAAATAAAAAATAAAACATGGCTGGGGAATATAGCTCAAACATAGAACACCCCTGGGTTCAATCCCTAGCACCATAAATAAAATAAAAGCATTGGGGGTGTAGCTCAGAGGTAGAACCCCCTGGGTTCGATCTCTAATAACACACACACACACACACACACACACACACACACACACACGTGCCTATACAGTCACTGTCTCTGGGGGTGGGTGAGTTGTTGGGGTTCAAGAATCTGTATTTTTATCAAATTTCCCCCAAAACATTGTCAGGTTGAGAATGGGGGACCTTTTGAGCAGAACAAAGAAGCATCTAGAAAATATTCCTTGTGGGTTGATTTTAAATATTATGCAAGTTATGAGCTGGGCTCAGTGGTACATGACTGTAATCCCAGTACTTGGGAGGCTGAGACAGGAGGATTGCTGGTTCAAGGTCAGCACATACACTAACTTAACAAGACCCTGTTTCAAACTTTAACAAGGGATACACACATATAGATGTGTATATATATGTACATATACATTATATGTATGTATGTGTGTATACATATATGTATGTCTGTATGCATCATACAAGTTAGATTCAAGACAAGATTGACAGCAAAATGTTTCGGTTTAACAAAAATCTGTTGTGCACCTACTGTGTACCGGGAACTTATTCTACCATGAAGCAGGCTGTTGCTTAGAGGGAAAGGTGGACTCCACACAGGAAGCATGGCATGGCTGTGGGCAGGGCTAAGAGCACAACTGTGCAGTGGCCAAGGGTGCCCAGGAGCCGGAACCCGGGAGGAGGAACCGGGCATCCAGCAGGGAGGCCTCCCTGTTTTCATTTTTGAGGTCAGATACGCTCCACACAGATTAGCCTTCCTTTCTTCTCTTCAACTGAAACACGGGAAGCCTCCTTTCTCTCTACTCTTGAAATTCTTCTTGGAGGCGATGAAAGGAGGAGCCACTGGTGGGCACTTCCACTTGCTCCTCTGAAACCTGGGCTCGGGGGAGTTATGTGAGCCACGTCCGCGCCAAAGTAAAGGGACTCCTGCTTTCCTTTTCTCCAGTGAAAACAGCAGCAAGTCAAAATAAACAGCCTGCTCTGGAAAAGGCCAACTATTTCTCTTCTGGATTCGCGGTTCCCGGTATGCGGGCCATGTGTACACGCTCGCCTGCGCACAGAGGACCGCCAAGGACGAGGTCCCGCGCTGCAGCAGGGCAGGATTGCGAGCTTTCAATCTGGGGTGCTTTTAAAAATCTTGCAAATGGGATTGACTTTCTGTGGTTTATAGCCTTGATCCTGCCAGCAGGCCGTCTTCGCCCCCTTGCGGCGTCCCCCTCAGTCCAGAGCGAGTCAGCTCCTGACCTGCATCCGCTGGGGCCAGACAGGGAGAAGGCTGGCCGGTCACCCTGAGACCAGCCTGGCTCTGCCCAGGCCACCTGCAGCCCCTTCTGCCAAGCCCTGCTGACCTCTAGTGGTCACAGGGCAGAACTGAACAGGACGCAGGCTGGGTGGGCTCCTCTGGATCCGTGGTTCTCTTGCCCTGGTTTCCCCATCAGATTCACCTGGGAGCTTGGCATACCGTCGGCGTCGTGCTCATCTCCTGAATTAGGTCAGAAATTCCGGTGGCGGGACCTTGGCGTTCGTATCTTTTTGAAAACCTCCCAGGGAATTCTACTGAGCCTCCAAGACTGAGCCCTTGGTCAAAATAGGGCATATTTGCTGGCCTCTAACGTCGGTGACTTAGTAGGTGGTTGTGATGGTTATGATGTCACGTCTGAGGATGGCCGTGTCCCTCCTTGTTGTACTGTGTCCCTGAGTGGAGCGTCTGGACATCACCAGTGTGGGCTTTGTGACCTCCTGACAGCCTGTGATCGGGGATGTTGGTGTCTGGCTACCCTGTGGGTCCAGGTGCCTGGGTGTAGGCTGCATGGGGTGAGGGAGCTAGGTGGACCTCAGCTCTTGGCGGACTCAGAAACCAAAGGGTTCCATCCATATCTCTTCTGTCCTGAAGCTAAAAAAGATGGTTTATGCTTCCTTCACCTGTGTGCATAGCTTGCACTCTTTGCTATTGGGAAGTTCTTCTTTTTTTTTTTTTTTTTTTTGCGGTACCAGGGATTGGACCCAGGGGCGTTCTACCTCTGAGCTACACCCCCAGCCCTATTTTTTTATACTTTATTTTGAAACAGGGTCTCACAAAGTTGCGGAGGACCTCACTAAGTAGCTGAGGCTGGCCGCGAACCCGGATCCTCCTGTCTCAGCCTCCCAAGTACTGGGATTACAAGCGTGTGCCACCACGCCCGGCGGGAAGTTCTTCTTGATCTCTTGCTTCAGTCCTGTCTCAAGAGGAAAAGAGTCTAGATTGAAAAAAAAATCCAGTCTACCCATCAGCTCTGGTAGCAACCATAGGGACAGAAAGTCTGGCTGGGGGCTGTGTGACCAAGGCCGCCTGGCACGGCACGGCTGTCTTCTTCAGGCTCAGCTCTCCATCAGCCCTGGATGAAATGGGTTGGAAGGGAGCAGAGCCAGCGCCAGCACAATTAAATTAATTTCCAGCAGCTGCATGGGATTAAAATCACCCACGTCTCTTCTCTGGTCTCTGTCTAATGTTCCTGAAAACGATCTGATCCTCCGCTTCTCCTCCTCTCTTCGCAGCTTTTGTCATATCCACCCCCGATGGCTTGGCGGGTCCCACGCTGCCCTTCCTCCCTCTAGGCTTGGCTGGAGGGCAGAGTCCTTGTGAGACCCTGTGCCAAGCGTCCCCTTCCTGGACACTGAGGGTGCTGGGAAGGTGACATCGGGGCAGCCTGACCCTCAGGAGTGGAACAATCTGCCATGCTGCCTCAGGGCATGAGGGGTCTTGGGGAAGTGGACCATTGGCCTCCCCATGCCTGTCCTTTCAGAAAGCAGAGGAAAGGCATACACCATGCCACAGCGAACATCAGAAGCCAAGTTCATAGGCTCAAAAGGCTGTGTGCCCATTAATTAACTCATCTCCTCTCTGAGCCTTGGTCTCTCCTTCTGTAAAATAGAGAGAGGATCTACCTTGCAGGTTTTATGAAGATTAAATGAAATAACATATAGAAAATATGCAATAGAACCAGACCCATGGTAGATAGTCATATATAATATTAGTGATTATAGAAATAGTTAGCATTTATTTAGTGCATGCAGCAAGATAATGCTTTAAACGTATTTTTTGGTACTGGGGATTGAACCCAGGAGCATTCTACCTCTGAGATATACCCCCAGCCCAATTTTTTGCTCTTTATTTTGAAACAGGGTCTCACTAGGTTGCGGAAGGCCTCACTAAGTAGCTGAGGCTGGCCACGAACCCAGACCCTCCGGTCTCAGCCTCCCAAGTACTGGGATTACAAGGGTGTGCCACTATGCCCAGCTACTTTAAACTTTATATGAGTATTGTCTAATTTAATCATCACAGCTATTCTCTGAGAAAGATCCTTTTATTATCCCCCATTTGCAAATGGGAAAAATGAGGCCGAGAGGTATTGGGAAATGTGCACAAAAACATACAGTTCTTGGGTAGTAGAGTGGGGAAGTGAGCTCTGGGAATCTGATCTCACCTCCTAAGGAATAAGGAATTCATCACTGGATTGTACACAGGCTGAGGCATAGTATTTGCTTGTCTCTGCGCATGTTGGGAACACACCGCACACACACACACACACACACACACACACACACACACACACACACACGTGTACCTTTGCACACTGCCACTGCATAACTCCTGCACCCTTCCTCCTAGAAGAATTTCCCCAAGGGAATCAACTCTTAGGAGAAGCAAGGGGAAACAAATTAGTCAGCTAGCTGCTTCTAGTAGGGGGAAACTAGCAGGAAGGGAAGCAGGTACCTTTGGACAGAAGGAAAGAGTCCTGAGAGGCCAGCTGAGCTGACTGGGTGGGCCAGCCCATCCCCACACCTCAACCCTTTTTTTTTTTTTTTTGGTACTGAGAATTGAACCCAGGGGCATTCTACCTCTGAGCTACATTCCCAGCTCTTTTTATTTTTTATTTTGAAACAGGGTCTAAGTTGCTGAGTATCTCACCAAGGTGCTGAGACTGGCCTTGAACCTGTGATCCTGGGATTCCAGGCATGAGCCACCACACCTGGCTCCCACACCTCAAACTTTGAAGCAAGCTCATGGGAACAGGAACAGACTTTCCTTTGATGCTGTCCTCACTAGGACTTGCCTGTTTCTGGGGACTCTGGGCCCTGCAGAGGACCTAGGGCAGCTCTCCCCATGTTCCTACACTGCAGCCAGCTCATCTCAAAGCCTCATCCGCCAATCCCAACAGTGGGGAAGTGGAGTCTTGGACTCCCTGTGCCCTTGCATGTCATTGACACCTAATGGAATCATTCCGTTTCCAGTTCTCTTCTGCTGCACTCTGTTCCCTTCCTCACTGGGCTGCTGAGTGCAACTGGGCTGGGAACATGGACTAGGGACTTGCTTCTGCCCTTTCCTGGCTCTATGACCATGGCCATGTTACTTCCGTCTCTGGTGCCTCCCAGGTCTCATCAGGCCTGACATTCTGGCTCTCTGATTCTAATCAGGCCTTCATCAGCCTCTGCCACCGTGGTTTAGGGGTAGTATAGTGTGTTCAGGGGAGGTGTGCAATAGGAGCTCTGAAGGACATGTGGCACATCGAGGAAATGGGAGCAAATGTCACCCTGGCACTGCCCCTGCCCACATGGCTTGACTTCAGGGTCAACGTCAGGACTTTGGATGATGCTAATGTGGATGGAGAGTTGGGAGCAGTCCACTCTCCCAAATGCTCCAGAGGAGTTGTATTAGTCAGCTTTGCTTTACTGTAACAAATACCTGAGATAATCAACTTAAAAAAAGGAAAGGTTAGCCGCCTCAAGATCTCTCCCCAATAACCTAACCTTCTCCCACCAGGCCCCGCCTTCTAAAATGTCTACCACCTCCCAATAGCACCATGGGCTGGTGAACAAGCCCTTATCCCATGGGTCTTTATGGGACTTTCCAGATCCAAACTATAGCAGAGATAAAAGGAACCATCAGAGAAAAGAAAAGAGGTGGCCCAGCTGGACATGGTGGCACACACTTGTAATCCCAGTACTTGACATGCTGAGACAGGAGGATTGTAGGTTCAAGGTCAGCCTCAGCAATGTAGTGAGACCCTGTTTCGAAATAAAAGGGGTTGGGGGTGTAGCTCAGAAGTAGAATGCCCCTGGGTTCCATCCACAATACAAAAAGGAAAGAAAAGAAAGAGGCGGCCCAACAGAACCATCCTTATAACAACTCTCCTGGGCCTCCTGGCACAGCACTTGCTTTGTGCCAGCTCCTGTCCTAGCCCCTGGAGAGACCTACGCACGTAGTCTTTCAAGGCTGTGATCCCCGTCTTACAGATGAAGACATCAAGCCATAGAACGGTTATCCAGAGAAGTAAATTTTAACACTCAGGTTCAAAATAGGAAGCCCTGCTCTAGAGTTTATAGTTTTAACAGTTACATCACATTGTGTTCCAAAGAGGGTTTCCCTGCAGGCCTAAGGGATCGTCTGAGAAAAGGTAAGTCACAGAGCACGTTCTGGAACCTGCAATGGAATCCTGCGCCGGCAGACCCTCCATTTCAGAGGAAGACCATAGCTGGGAAGTGTGGGGAGCCCTCACAGCTCCAAGACCTGCTCACTAAAGAACCAGCAGACAGCTCCTCCTAAGTGTTTGCTGTAACCCCCAGATGCCTTGTGCTTCCACATCCAGAGATAAGGAACCCCGCCCGAGATACCTTGTCCTCTGTCCCCAGATTAGCCCTTTGCGGTGCATCTCTCTCACCCTCCCAACAACTTCCCTGCCTGCTCTGACCTCTCCAATATCCGCTTTCCATGGCGGATACCCAGCCCCGGGTGGCAGATGTGTCTGCTCAACACGGGGCGGCATGGGCATAGGCATGGCTTCCCAGTTTCTGCTGAGAACACTAGCTGAGGACAAAGCCCCGAGGATCAGAGCAGGGAGCTGGGGCTAGGTGGCTGCTATAGTTTAGATCTTTTTTTTTTTTTTTTTTTTGCGGTACCGGGGATTGAACCCAGGGGTGTTCTACCTCTGCGCTACACCCCCGGCCCTTTTTTTTTATACTTTATTTTGAAACCGGGTCTCACGAAGTTGCGGAGGGCCTCACTAAGTAGAGAGAGAGAGATAGTTTAGATCTTAAGTGTTCCTCAAAGGCCTATGTGTTAAAGGCTTGGTCCCCAGGGTGGCACTACTGGGAGGTGGGACCTAGCGGGAGGTCTTTAGGTCATTAGAGCCATGTCTTTAAAGGGAACTGTGGGACCCCAGTCCCTTCCTCTTCCTGTCTTTTTTTGCTTACTGGCCGTGAGGTGAGTGGTTTTACCCTGTCACATGCTCCCACCATGACGTGTTGCCTCACAACTGGCTCAAAAGCAACAGGCCAATCGCTCTTGGACTGAAACCTCCAAAACTATGAGCCAGAATAATCCTTTCTTCTTAATGAGTTTATTATCTCATGTATTTTGTTAGAGCAATGGAAAGCTAACACAGCAATAGACCCCAAGAACAGCCCTCACTCCACCAGCAGCTCACCCCCAGGCCCTGAGGTGCAGTAGGCCTCATGCCACAGAAGTAGAGAAGTGAGTGGGGGGGGAGGCGGAAGTGAAGACAACCCCAAAAGAGAGTGGGGAGGAAGATGAGTAAAAGTCCCAGCTGATGCAAATATTGACATAACCATTACGAGGGTAAATAAAACTCCCATTTATGTTATGCAAGTGCGATATTCTCTGAATACTTCTGTCTTGAGGAAGTTTTTATTTCACCATAGAAGAAAAATGTTTTCATATTCTCTCCCGCCGCTCAGGCCCAGAACCCAGCAAGGCCCTGTGCCCCCGAGAGCCGTAATATTATTTGTTAACATTTTTATGATGCCAAATGGTCTGTAGGAGAACGGGCGCCATTCTTTAGCTGGGAAACCATATGGCACGACGAGTAATAAATAAGGTATTGTGATAGTTAATGAACCTAATTGCCAGCAAAGGCTTTAATACAGAGACTGTGCTGCTGAGAATTTAGCACCGCATTAGGGATGCTGCGGAGCTCCCCTGACTTCTGAGGCTTAATTTAAGTTCTATATTGCAAACTCCAGAAAATAATTCCAAACCCTCCTGCTGGAAAAGCAACCTGCTGGTAGACTGTGATTATACCGAATTACTAAAATCGCAATCAATTTTATACACACAGTTAACCCTTGCCAGGAAATGCTCCCAGAGAGGAGAAGGATCAAGATTGTAGCCCATTCTACTTGTGGTTCTGGACTAAGAGGGACAATGAGAGTCAGGAAAGATGTGGAGCATAAAGAGGGACCGAATAGAGGGGTCTTGTTAAGCCAAGAGAGGAGGTAGCCAGGCATGGTGGTGCATGCCTAAAATCCCAGTACTTGGGAGGCTGAGACAGGAGGATCGCAGGTTCGAGGTCAGTCTCAGCAATTTAGCAAGAGCCTCAGCAACTGGGGGTATACAGCTTAGTAGTAGAATGCCCCTGGGTTCAATAATCCCCAGTACCAATAATAAATAAATAAATAAATAAATAAATAAGGGAGTAGGGGTCATACCAGTAGAAGACTTATCATGGCCATAGCCTGTCAGATTTCTCTAATCCTGCAGGGTCCCCTTCATTGTGGGGCAAGAAGACAGAGGGTCTATGCTAACCCACCACTCCTAAGCAGCAGGAATCCCCCACAGGAAAAGAATGGAGCCATTCCTGCTATTATTCCATAAGTCAAGGTTATTAACTAGAGAAGATCAAATCGTGGCAGCCAAATAACCTTGCACTGTGTAAAATGTAAATGCCGAACAGCTGCCGCTGAACTTTCAGTGGTGTCTGGGAGGGTCCCTGGGTGAGAGGAGCTCACCGTGGCAAGGAGGAGAGGAGCCAGGGGAAAGGCATTTCTTCCCACCCTGTTTTTTGGAGCTTGTAACTGGCCTTGCTCATGCTCCAGCCCTGCCAAAGTGGAAGCAAGTTGGCCAGCAGTAGAAAGGGAGTCTCCCAGGAGCAGGCTTTGAGGCTGTGGCTCTCCTGCAGAGGGCTGCTAATCCCAGGGGACTTCTTAAGCACTAAGCCGCATCCCAGGGCAGTGCCCCAGGCTTGTGAATTGGGGAGCTCAGACATGTCCTTTCCAGAAGAGCAACCTGAAAGAGATGAGAAACACATTTCCATATTCACTGTGCTGAACTTCCCTGTACTCAGAGAGGGGCGAGTGGGGCAGGTGAGAGGAAGGGATGAGTATTGGAAATAAGGGATCCTTGCATAAGTCAAGAAGAAAACAGAAGAAGGCTGGGGAAGACAGCAAAGCCAGAAATGTGCAGAAGGAGCCGGGCGTGGTGGCGCACGCTTGTAATCCCAGTACTTGGGAGGCAGAGACCGGAGGATCCGGGTTCGCGGCGGCCAGCCTCAGCTACTTAGTGAGAGGCCCTCCGCAACTTTGTGAGACCAGGTTTCAAAATAAAGTATAAAAAAATAGGGCTGGGGGTGTAGCTCGGAGGTAGAACGCCCCTGGGTTCAATACGCGGTACTGCAAAAAAAAAAAAAAAAAAGAAGAAGAAGAAGAAGAAGAAAACAGAAGAAGGCTGGGGAAGACAGCAAAGCCAGAAATGTGCAGAAGGAGCCAGGCATGGTGGCACACGCTTGTAATCCTAGTACTTGGGAGGCTGAGACCAGAGGATCCGGGTTCGCGGCGGCCAGCCTCAGCTACTTAGTGAGAGGCCCTCCGCAACTTAGTGAGACCCTGTTTCAAAATAAAGAATAAAAAATAGGGCTGGGGGTGTAGCCCAGAGGTAGAATGCCCCTGGGTTCAATCCCCGGTA
>PVJS01056000.1:0-12486 GCA_004027185.1 Glis glis
AAGGGAAGGGGTCCAAGGGAAGGGGAAGGGCAAGAAAGAAGTGAATCTATGGAATTACTGTCATAAACAATGTGTACATATGAGATTATACCAACATCATTCTCAGTGCTACATGGGGGGGATACGGGGGGGGAGGGACACTAAGAGCTGTGTGCATGTATGTTAACACCAAACTGATACTCATTGTGATGTGAGACTACAATGCACCAATAAAAACATAAAAAAAAGAAAAGGGCAGATCCTCCTGGCCCTTGGGGAGCAGAATGGAGACCTGCAGAGTGGTCCCCGAGGGTAGCATGGCCTGTGGCTACAGGGTTGGCCTCTTAGAGGAGGGGACACAGGCACAAAGGGAAACACACCGCCTTTATTCTGGTTATCTGGCAACCCAAGCCAGGACACATAGTGGATATAGATAGGACCCAAAGGTAGACAAAAATCTACAGGTTAAAAGTGAAGTTGCCGGGCGTGGTGGCTCACGCTTGTAATCCCAGTCCTTGGGAGGCTGAGACAGGAGGATTGCAGGCTCAGGGCCAGCCTCAGCAATTTAGGGAGACCCTCTGCAACTTAGTGAGACACTGTTTTAAAATTAAAGAAAACATAAGTCAAACTAGGGCTGAGGGTATAGCTCAGAGGTAGAATGCCCCTGGGTTCAATCCCCAGTACCATACACACACACACACACACACAAGATGAAGTTATCATTTGAAAATTTTAATAGCTGATAAATTATGTAGTTATTTTTCGTGTCACATTTGGAGAAAATGAGCACTATGAGGCATAGAAGGCAGATAGCCCTGCCTGCTCGAATATCCTTCTCTTCCTTATGATTAAATGTTTTTAAAAACTTAATTTTTTTAATTACAAAGATACAAACCTGAGACATCTATTTTTAGAAACATTTTTTGCAGGGGCCCTAAGAATGCTACTGAGTGGGAGATTTGCAAAACTATAATCTTTATCCTATTTGGATAAGTATGGAATATGAAAGGGGTTCCCCAGGATGAAATATCTGAAATCACAATTCTGCAAGGAAAATCGAGCCCTCCCACAGGACAGCATGAATTCAGAGGCTCTTCAATCTTTGCATTAGATGTCTTTACCTCTATTGAAATTCAAAGCAGAGGCTGTTTCTACGCCTATGTCTATGAGCTAAGTATGACACGACAGAATTACTGGTAAATGAACCGCAGGCTTACTGTGCACAAGGAGGAAGGATATAGAAACATGCAAATTTTCTCTCTAATTCTTCAGCGCTGATCTCATCCCTGCCAGAGAAAATATATAGTTGCGCTAATACTGTTTTTCCTAGAGAGTATATGATTAAATATTCACATGGCATTTGCCCCCGCCTGCAGGCGTTTCCCTCCACATCAAACAACTTATAGGCTGACTTCCTTCCCTCCTCCCGCCCTTCAAAGATGAGGCTTTATGTTCAAGGAAAAGTCTAGCATCGAATGAAGTTGATCTCATAGAGTTAATCTCAGAGAGGTTGAGAGTAGAATGAGACTGCCAACAGTAAGCAGGAAGGAGGGATGGGGAGGGTCTGGTCAGTGGAGACTGAGCTACAGTTTGGAGCAAGACGTTCTGCTGTGCAATTGCACGACAGGGTGACTGCATTTAGCAATAATGCACTGTATATATCCAAAAGCTGGAGGGAATGGCTTTGAATTTTTTTTTACCATAAAGACATAAATGTAGCCGGGTGTGATGGCATATACTTGTAATTCCAGTACTCGGGAGGCTAAGACAGGAGGATTGCAGGTTCAAAGCCAGCCCTGACAACTTAGTGAGGCTCTCAGCAACCTAGTGAGACCCTGTTTCCAAATAAGAAATAAAACCAGACTGGGGGTATAGCTTGGAGATAGAATGCCTCTGGGTTCAATCCCCAGCACAAAAATAAATAACAAACAAACAAACTAATTAATTAATTAATTAAAAGACATAAATGTTTGAGGAGATAGATATGTTTTAACCTGATGTAAACAGTATGCAATGTATACATGTATTGAAACAGCACAGGATACCCCATTAATGTGTACAGTTTTCACATTTTTATATATCAGTTAAAATGAATTTAAATTTAAAAATTAAATTGAGCTCACACTATAAACAATTTTTAAAAGAATTTGTCACTTTAGGGCATTATATACCAGGGAGCCCAAGACCTCAAGGTCTCAGGCACAAAATCACAAGCACTTTTGAGTCTGAGAAAGAAAAAAAGAGAGAGAACAAAGACTTGGAAGGATCCAAAAACACACATCTGATGCGGTTGTCTCTAAAGCACTTCGCCAGCTCGGACCACTGCAGACCAATTTCCGGCCAAGGTCCAACCTGCTGCTTGCCACTGCTCCATGGGCAGCTGCTGAGACCCACTGCCCGGCATCCTGGCTCCCTGAATGGGGAGACATAGTCAGCCATTGTTTTGTGTGGACACTTATTAACCCAGCTGTATTGAGAGCCGGCTTGTGCTCAATACCTATTGATCAGTATTCAATGTTGCAGCAGCCCTCCTGCTCTGATCAATGCTGGCAGCAGCCCAGCCCTCCACCCACCAGGCCCTTCCCCACCATTGACATTCATGTCCAGAGAGGCGGGAGAGAAGGGGAGATGCTAGCGAGGAAGAGTCTAGTTACAGGAAATTCCTGGGGAGGGGCTGCTGCTTCCTGGTGACCCTTGTCCAGTTCTGAGCAAATTCCAGCAACTTCTAACACATCGGAACTTGGATGCATCAAAAGAGAATCACTCTGGCCGTCATTCCTGCATTACGAACAGCGGTAGCCTCAGGCCAGATAGCAAAGGACACAGCTCATTTCCGAGATCTTAAATCTCTCCAGAATGCATGACACAGTTAGTCATTCTGCCAAGGTAGTTTCCTTGAACTGGATTCTGAATACTGTCACTTGTAATAAGGAGGCGGTCACCTTTGACTTGTTAGTATCCGGTGTGCATGTCTCATTAACATCACTGAGAAGTAACCATTCCTGTATTTCATGTATATTAATCTATTTTATCTCAATTGTCCCTAAACCGTTAAGTTTATTGATCTATTTTAACCCATCTGAGAACTCCTGCGTTTTGAGAGAATATTATACAAGAGTCTTTGAAATAAAGTCAATTTTTCCTTGTACAATCGTGGAGGTAAAAGTCTTTAACAATGAAACCAAATGCAGAAGTGGTGTATCTCCACGGAATCCTGGAGAATCCCGTATTGATGCAGCCTAGTTTCCTGGAGGCAGAGATGAACGTGTCTGCTCCTTCGCACAGCCCGCCAATCACCTTCCTAGTCGGGGGCGCATCTCCTCTCTGTACACCACACACTGCTAGGGAGGGTCCAGCCATCTGCATGCAGGCTGCAGCTCTCCGCAGGGCCCTGGGCTGCACCTACCCCACACCTGCCCAGGTGGAGCTGCCTCTTGTGCAGGGCTCCCCTGCCGCCAGCACTGCCGCCCGCCTTTCATCACTGGAGCTTCTGAAACTGTTCCTGCATCTCTCTCAAAATCACGGCCACCTAGAATGAAGGAAGCTGCATGTTGAGCAGGGACAAGTGCACGGGAGGTGAAACTACCATTTCAGAGGGGGAAATCTCCAACAAGACCCAAGTGGCCTGGCCATTAAGTCTGAGTGCGTATACCACCATAGAATTCTACTCAGTAATAAAGAAGAATGAAATTATGTCATCTGCAAGAAAATGGGTGGAATTAGAGAATAGGACATCAAGTGAGATTAGCCAATCACAGACTGTGAAGGAACATTTGTTTTCTCTCATATGGAGCAGCTAGAGAGAAATTGGGAAACAAAAGGGACTTCAGATAAAGGAGGAGAAACCCCAGTGGAGAGATGGAGGGGCCTACAGGCGGGAGGGTGGCAGGGGAGACTTGATGAAGGAAATACTTCAAGTAATGCTAGGCATATATACAAATTTTCAATGCCAATCTCAACAACATATATGGTGGAGGGGAGGAGGTGGGGTGGGATCCAAAGAGAAACACACCAAGTATTGTGCATGTATGTTCCTGTCATTCTGAACCTCATTATGAAGTATAATTATAATATACACCTATAAAAAAAATTTTTTTTGCGGTACCAGGGATTGAACCCAGGGGCGTTCTACCTCCGCGCTACACCCCCGGCCCTATTTTTTATACTTTATTTTGAAACCGGTTCTCACGAAGTTGTGGAGGGCCTCACTAAGGAGAGAGAGAGAGAGAGAGAGAGAGAGAGAGCGCCTGAGGCTGGCCACGAACCCGGATCCTCCGGTCTCCGCCTCCCAAAGTACTGGGATTACAAGCGTGCGTCACCACACCCAGCTCCACCTATAAAAATTATGCTAAAAAAGTGTGTGCACACACAGCTCTAACACACATACTATACACACACCATATGCACACAGACTTCACACACATACTACCCACACAATACATACCATACAACATATACCCCTTACACAACATACATACACAGACCTCTCAGGTCACACACACAACACCCCATACCACACACACATGTAGACATACTTAGCATATCATACACACACACACAGACGCACATCTCCTCCCCACCCACCACACATTACGCACACATACACACCACACACACACACACACACACACACACACACACATAACCATGCCCACACATACATATTCGCATACAAATAGACCCAGAATTGCTTTCTAGGCTAGAATATTATTAACTATTTTTATAACATTAAAGAAAATTACTAAAACATTAAGAGAGTGTTAGTTTTGTTTCCAAATGCTGTTCTACATAGATGTTAAATTTTAGTGCGTGTGTGCATTCTTTTAATGATATAACCGTATGTATTTATAATTAAAAGTGAAGCTCATCTCACAGAGGAATAGTGTGGATTTTCTACAAGGAGTGAAGGAATCTAAGGTCTTTCTAGTAAATTAAGAGACTATGAACTCCAAAATTAAAATGGAAAGTAAAAAGGGAGATTAATTCATTCCTATGTAAAAGTAAATATTTTTAGTTCATAGAGGTAAAAATATGTGTTCTGCACTTATGAGTATGCATACTGCATACATAAATTAATTTGCATAAGAACAGATTTTATTAATAAAATGCTTAGATTATTTGTACATTAAAGTGTTAGCTTTTTAAGGGTGGGACATGCTTACTGTGAGGGTGGAGGTGAAATAGTATCTGGTACAAACTTGCTATACTCCCGATATACTCCTGAGACTGGCTCGGTTCCATATGTAATTTGTCAATTTTCAGAGGTTTCTGACCAGAGTCTTCATTTAATTTTGGAGCCAAAAACCAACCTGAACTTTTGGTGTACAAGTATTATGCCTGCATAAATAATCAGACTACATCAAAACAAAAGCCATTTCTAACTGGGCCTCATCTGTCTCTTCCCTTTCCCTCCCTTCCTTGGCTCCTGGTAGATAGAAGACACTCATTACATTAGCTGAATGAATCCATTATGTGCTATTTTATTGATTCACCCCACAACATATAGATTATCCCTTACTTTGAGCCAAACCCTGCACTATGTCAAAGAAATACAAAGTTATCCCAGACCTGGCCCCTGCTTTACAACTGTGAATTGTCCAAATTAATTTCCACAGGAAGTCCAGTGTTTACTAAAGGGTAAGCTATAAAAATGTGCTAATTTCACATTTGCATATATGATTACAACTCAACAATAACCAGAACAGTTGTTTAGAAATTAGACCAATAAAATATTATTTTTCAGAAAGGCATATTTCATCATTAGCATTGCTTACAATGTCCTGCAGGTGTTGATAATAGAAAACTATGAGTTTTATTATTATTTTAAACATGCTGTAGACAATGTCAGTATGGCCTTAATGCCTCTTTTCTCTGCTACCAAACTTTGCATGTTACCCCAAACAAGAAAGCAAAGACTCACAAAGCTATATTATTAAATGCTGGGCAGACTCGCTGCCCCCTTGAAGGACTGCCGTCTGTACTATGTGGGACCTGAGGGGGGGGACAAAAGAGAAGCTTTTGTGGCTATGTCACAAGGGCATCAAGAGCCTGTAGTGCCACAGCCTTCTCAGCTGTGTCCACCAGCCTTTCTCGCTGGACTGCCTGGGCTTCATGTTCACCCAGGGAGACACAGACAACTTTACACTCATAGGTTACCCTGGAAATAGGGTCCAGGGTGTCACTGAGAGCTACCACCAACCAGTTCCCCAGCACCCAATGGCCCACCTTAATCTCACTGATAGAGGCTTTATGAAAACTCTTGGAGGGCCTTCATGTTGCTACCTGTACCTAGGAATGCTTGAGAAATGTTCATTGATGACAAAGGTATTGTGTCCTGTTGGCCCGCATTCCAATTTGAACCCCTTTGAGTAAATTTCATGGTAGAGTAACTGTACAGTGACTGCAATTTGTGTGTTTTGATCTGGATTGTCCCCCAAAGCCTCATGTGTACAGAGGTGGGTCTCTTAGGCAATGATTGAGTCTTGAGGGGTCTGGTCTCATCAGTGGAATAATCCATTCCATGGATTTGTAGCTGAATGGAATACTGGGAGATGGAAATTAGTTGAAGGAAGTAGGTCACTGGGGGTGGCCTGGAAATGTTTATCTTATCACTGGCCCCAATCTCTCTCCTCTCCCCTCCTCTCCTCTCCCCTCCCCTCCCCTTCCCTCCTCTCCCCTTCCCCTCTCCTCTTCCTCCTCTTCTTCTTCTTCTCCTCATGCTCCTTCTTTTTTTCTCTCCTTCTTTCCTTCCTTCCTTCCCTCCCTCCTTCCTTCCTTCCTTCCTTCCTTCCTTCCTTCCTTCCTTCCTTCCCAGCAGCTCTTAACTGAACAGGTTTCCCCCAACACACCCTTCTGCCATGCTTTTCTGCCTCAGCTCAGCCCAGAGCAATGGAGCCTGTTGACCATGGACTGGATCCTCTGAAACCATGAGCCAAAATAAATCTTTCCTCCTCTAATTTGTGCTTGTCAGGAATTTGGGTCACAATGATGAAAAGTTGACTGATGCACAATGTTGCTAGTTACCCTTTCAGGTGTTTTACCTATTTATATTTTATACTCGCAATAATCCTACAAAGTAGGTACTATTGATAATAACATTTATAGATGAGCAAAAAGACACTTAGAGAGCCTGACTAACTGGTTCAAGATCACACAGCAAGTAAATAACTGAGCCAGAATTCAAATCATGGAATCTGGCTCCAAGGTCTGTGTTCTCAGCAGCCCACACTGTCACCCCCCAAAGTGCTCTTAGGTTATAGCCAGACTTTGCTGCAATAACCGTGAGAAACCCCAGGGGAATGTACTTCATCTTCATAAAATAAAAATTGTGTTTGCTGTTAAATTACTTAAGTTTGTTTTGTTGTTGTTGTTTTTAGATCTTGGCTTAAAAGTCCCTTTAGCTGTGTAAATGAGTTCTTCCAAGGTGATTTTCATTTATTGAAAGAAATGACATTTTTTAATTCAAAGTGTTAGGTCCTGAGCCAGAAGCTGTGCACATGTCATTATATTAAATTATGACAAAAATCATGCAAGAAAGATATTTCAAATCCCCTTGCCCATTTTCCCATTACAAAAATCAAATTTCAAAAAAAATAAAGATGACTGGTCTAAGGTTTCTATAGTTAGTAAAAATTACAAATGGAAACTAAACTCAAGTCTTTCTGGGTAAAATATCCAAGTTGTTCTTGCACCAACACATAGTTCTAAAGTCAGGTGACATGCATTAGAGCCCATGGTGCTCATGATCCTCTGTTGTTTCTGAAACCTAGATGCCCAAGTTCCCTGCCCTCAGCCTCCACATAAAAGAAGCAGCTTCAGGCCACATTTAAAAGATGTCACTACCAGCAGGATCACAGTTGGTAGGTCCAAACTTTGGATGGCCCAGCTGCAGGCCAGCAGGTGACCTGTGTGGTATCCCAACATGAAGGGCCTCACCCCCTAGGTCTTACAGTGATTAGGAAAACCAATCAGGTAGGAACTACAACACATAAGGGGTTTTCCAGCTCACAGCAAAAAGGCAAATGATGCTTTCAAGTTGGTAAGGAAAGATGCTATGAAAAGCAAAAATTCAGACACAGAAGGAAATTCCAGGTTACCTAAAATCTGGAAGGATTCCTAGTCCCAAATCCTGCCCACAGGTAATTCTCTCTCTTGTTCCACGTATATATGATATTTCAGAAATTCAGAAAATAACAAGTATAAAGTAGCTTAATGTGTTCTGCATCTTGCACAAAGAAGTTAATAATAAATGCTAACCAGTTTTTAAATCATAATACATTTCTAAAAACAATCTTCTTGTGACAATAGTTACAGTGTGAATTCTCAAAGTCACCGTAGTATTAATTCTCTAAGTTAAAATTGAAAACATGGCGTTTGGTATCTGGAAACCCCAGATTTAGATAGCATATCTGTATCTCCCATCTGTGCAGATTACTGAAGAAAATACATATCTATTTCCTGAACTTCAGCTTCTCATCTACAAATATGGAATATTGTATATCTTCTATTGAATGCACAGAAATGAAAACCAAATGTGAGAAAAATATGTAACAGTTATTTAAAAATGCTAAAATTTATCACAATAAAAGTTTGTTTAATCATCTTCAAAACACAGTTATAATCACACAGAATAAGATGGGTCAAATGATATGGCTAAAACAAAGTGTCTGGAAGTAGCCAACATTATATTGCCCAGAGAGATACACAGGAACTGAGATGGACCTTCCCACTGTGCTCAGAGGGAAAGTACAATGGTCTCCTCTACTCAACATCACATTGGACGTTTTATTTTCTAACGCTCAGAGAATCAAACTTTTGTTGATTGAATACAGAGCCATTTCTTGCTAATCTTTCAACCTCATTCTAGCAAACACTAGAGAAACAGGAAGACCGATCCTGGAAAAAGTTTGTAGCAGGCAGCAAAAACTTAGGTCTGAGTTTGATTTGAATTGGGCTCTGCTATTGAACTTTTCAGTGACCTTGGACAAACCTTTTCTTCTCTGGGTCTCAGTTTTGAAGCTGTTAAGGGAGAAACATAACAGATTTTTTACTTTGGGAAGGTCTAATGAAACCACATAAGTACAGGTGAGATACATATTACAAGGCGTTAGCATTTTTGAGGGGACCTGAAATTCCAAAAACAGCATCTTCGGGGAACTCTAAATTACCAATAGGAAGAAGGCATACATTCCCAATAAGATAAAGACTCCATGGTTTTCGATTGGAGACATGCCTTTTTCTCTGCTGAGGAAGCAAGAAAAAAATGCTGTTTCTTTGCTTGCCTGGTGGGAAGATGTAGCAGAGATGGGCCTGCTCAGCACTGTGTGCATGCTCAGCCAGCTGCATGCCTCTGGGCACAATACTTAGCTACATGATGCATATCGCTAAGAGGACTGCTGCAATCTCGCTGAAATCAGAAAGTGCATAAGTACATATTTCCTAGATGGTGCTCATAGATTCCTGAGTGAAGTCTAAAGACTTTGTTTAAATAAACAAGTAAAGGCTTTATTTTTAAATTTCTTCTAAGCACCATAAAATACACTTGGCAATGGCTCTTTATCCAATTGAAAAACAACAAAGAAGTATTGTTTTAAAAAAATTCAGCAATGACTATATCAATAGATACCTACTATTAGGTACTTATTATACATGATTTGTGGAAAAGAAACACAATTTTGAATTTTCATGACTCTGCTCTATCAAAAAGCAATAGATGTTTTCCTTTTCTCTCCACGTGTCTTCTACAATCTCTTTCCCGTCTGCTTGGACTATTTACATCACTTCTATTCTATGGCCCCATTTCTAAACTTGCCCTGCTCCTAATTGTTCCACATAAAGATGTTTCAAGGTTAAACCTTGGTCCTATTACTTCTCCCTTTTCAACAGTCTTCACTTGTATTAGTCACCTACGGGACACTAAAGTCCTGTGGATGGCATCGCTATGCTCAGAATGGTTCAGTCCACCCATGATTCCTAAGTTCAAATGCTATCCCCCACGTGATGATATTGGGGGTGGGACCTCTGGGAGGTGATGAGGCCCTGAATGAGATACCCTCCTACACTAACTTAGAGCCTGTTATAGTTAGATATAGAACTGCTCCCTGAAGAGCTCATAAATTGGTATTTGGAATTGAAGTAATTGTGTCATGAGGGTTATAATCCCGGCGGTGGATAAATCCACTGTAATGGATTTATCTGGGTGGCAGCCTGGGCTGGTAGGGTGTGGCTGGAGAAAGTGGCCCTTGGGGGTTGGGCCTTGGGGATTATATATATGGTTCCTCCTTCCCCTGTTCTCTGTCTTGCTTCCAGCCTCCATGATGTGAGGAGCACAGCCCATGTGCTCTCCCTCTTTCTGTCTCCTTCCGCCGCCATGCCCTGAGATCCACGGTCCCCGGCCTCACAGGGATTGAACCCAAAACCATAAGAAAAAAAATCTTTCTTCTGAGCTATATGATCAATCTTTTAGATTATAGCTGTAAGAATGCTGATGTATGCAGAGCCCTTCTAAAAGAGACTCCAGGGAGCTGCCTTGTTCTTTCCCCCATGGAAAGACACAGCAGCCTGAAGGCTCCATGTATATACCAGACAGTGAATCTGCCTTGATCTTTCACTTTCCACCTCCAGAAACTTAAGGAATAAATTGCTGTCAGTTACAAATGACTCAGTCTAAACTGCTTCTCAAGAGGAGATTGTCCATGGTCACTGAAGAAGCAAAATGAAACAAGACGGGGGTATGGGGGAGGAGGAGGTGCTTTCCCAACAGATTCCCCAGCAGAGATCCACTTCAGGGTCCTTCATAGCTTCCAAAGTAGCAATGTTGGGGATTTTATGGAACATCCCCAGCGTTATCAAAGATCTGCAGATTGTGATTTCTCACCAGCACAAAGGCAAGAGACCACAGCTGGACAATACAGTAAGTATCATTATTGAAATCCTGGAAAAACTAATGATTACCACCATGGTAAAGAATGTGTTAATTTCAAAAGTGAGTCAGAGCTGGACATAGTGGCACATGTCTGTAGTCCCAGTTCTTAGGAGGCTGAGACAGGAGAAACTCAGGTTTGAGGCCAGCCTGAGCAATTTAGTCAGACTCTCAGCAAGTTAGTGAGGCCCTTAGCAACTTAGTGAGACCCTGTTTAATTTTTTTTTTTTGCGGTACTGGGGATTGAGCCCAGGGGCGTTCTACCTCCGAGCTACATCCCCAGCCCTATTTTTTTATCCTTTATTTTGAAACCAGGTCTCATGATGCTGCGGAGGGCCTCACTAAGTAGCTGAGGCTGGCCGCAAACCTGGATCCGCCAGTCTCCGCCTCCCAAGTACTGGGATTACAGGTGTGCGCCACCACTCCCGGCTTAAAATTTTTTAAAAAATATTAAAAAGGGCTGGGGGTGTAGCTCAGAGGTGGAATGCTCCTAGGTTCCATACTCAGTACTGCCAACCCCCCCAAAAAAACCCATGAGTTAAAATCATTTTCAAGATAGTTTTTGTTTTGTACTCTGCAATGGTTAGTTTTGTTTACCAACTTGGTTAGGCGATGGTGTGTAGTTATTTGATGAAACACTAGTCTAGATGTCGCTGTGATGATGTGATAAACATTAAAGCCAATTATCTCCAAGTGAAACAGATCACATTCTGCTATGGTTTGAATGTGTGCCCTAAATTCCATGCATTGGAAACAAACCCCAATTCAGCAGCATAGGGGAGTGAGGGGTTGTTTAGCTCATGCCAGGAACAAAGCTGCAATGACAAAGGCCTGGGGTGGGAGCCTGCACTCTCCTCTGCTTTTCTACCTTATGGGAAAAGACAGAGTTCATTCTCTCTTGCCCCTTTCCCCCTCAGGTGAGGATGTAGTAAGATGATCCTCATAGAATGCCCATACCTTAGCCTTGGACACCCCAGCCTCCAAAACATGAAAAATAATATGTTTCTGATCTTTATAAATTATGAAAGAAGAGATACAAATGACCAATAGATACATGAAAAAATGTTCAACATCATTAGCAATCAGGGAGATGCAAAATCAAAACTACTCTAAGATTTCATCTGACCCCAATTAGAATGGCAAGCATCCTGACATATATAAAAATGTATAATTATAATTTACAATGCACCAATAAATGAACATAAAAAGTTAAAAAAAAAAAAAAAGAATGGCAAGCATTAAGAAGTCAAACAGCAACAAATGTTGGCGAGGGTGTGGGGAAATCGGGACTCTTCTACACTGTTGGTGGGATTGCAAACTAGTTCAACCACTATGGAGATCAATGTGGAGATTCCTCAGAAAACTGGGAATGGATCCACCATATGATCAGCTATACCACTATTGGGTATCATACCAAAGGGATTGAAACTAGAAAACAACAGTAATATATGCATACCCATGTTCATAGCAGCACAATTCACAGTGGCCAAATTATGGAACCAACCTAGGTGTCCATCAACAGATGAATGGATTACAAAATTATGGGAAATACACACAATGGAATTCTACTCAGCAATAAAGAAGAA
>PVJS01056001.1:0-12486 GCA_004027185.1 Glis glis
GCAGAGGGCCTCACTAAGTAGCTGAGGCTAGCTGCGAACCAGGATCCTCCTGTCTCAGCCTCCCAAGTACTGGGATTACAGGCGTGCGCCACCACGCCCAGCTAAAGTGTATGTTTTTAATTTTTTTTTTTTTTTTTGCGGTACCAGGGATTGAACCCAGGGGCATTCTACCTCCGAGCTACACCCCAGCCCTAGTTTTTTTTTATACTTTAATTTGAAACCGGGTCTCACAAAGTTGTGGAGGGCCTCACTAAGTAGAGACAGAGAGAGACAGAGAGAGAGAGAGAGAGAGAGTTGAGACTGGCCCCGAACCCTGATCCTCCGGTCTCTGCCTCCCAAAGTACTGGGATTACAAGCGTGCGCCACCACGCCCGGCATGTTTTTAATATTTTAATTAGACTGAATCAGCTCTTCCTACATAGACTCCTTATTCTTGACATATGCCAATATTAATCAATATCTTACTTCAGAAATTAATAAGATGAGGGATGGGGCTGTAGCTCAGTGGGGCTGTAGCTCATGCCTAGCATGAGCAAGGACCTGGGTTCAATCCTCAGCACACACACACACACAAAAGATTTACATGAAAAACATCTCATTTTATTTTAGTATATGTATTGTTAGGTTACTTTGATTATTTTACTATTGACAATGTCAGTTATCTAATTGATAATATTTAGAGCTCTCCAAACTTTAAAAATTCCCATATGTATACATTAATATTATTTGTCAAGAATTTTCAGGGCAGGTGTGGTGGTGCACACCTGTAATTCCAGTACTTGGGAGGCTGAGACAGGACAGGCAGATTCAAGAACAGCCTCAGCAATTTAGCAAGGCTCTCAGGAATTTAGAGAAACCCTGTATCAAAATTTTTAAAAAATAGGGCTGGGGGTGTAGCCCACAGGTACAATGCCCCTGGGTTCAATCCCCAGTGCCCCCCCCAAAAAAAAAGTTTTTCAAGCTGGGGATATAGCTCAGTGGTAGAGTGCTTGGTGCAAGGTCCTGGGTTTGATCTCCCGCATCACATGGAAGAAAGAAAATAAGTAAGTTATTTTTCAATTTGTTTGAAAAAATTTTTTTCTCCTAATATTTCTCTGAGGCAGTGCGGCTACACTATTACCACTTTACAAAAAGAGAAACAGTGGCATAGTGCGCCGGGTGGCACACGCTTGTAATCCTAGTACTTGGGAGGCAGAGACCGGAGGATCCGGGTTCACGGCCAGCCTCAGCTACTTAGTGAGGCCCTCTGCAACTTCGTGAGACCCGGTTTCAAAATAAAGGATAAAAAAATAGGGCCGGGGGTCTAGCTCGGAGGTAGAATGCCCTGGGTTCAATCCCCGTTACCCCCCACCAAAAAAAAAAAAAGAAAAGAAAAGAAACAGTGGCATAGCATGGTGTGACTGACCACCATGCCTCAGTTTACCAGTCAGGTAAAAGCAGACCTGGGATTAAGAACAAGTGAGTTTACTGATGCCCAGGCAAACCACAAAAATCAAGGCCCTAGCTGGGCCTGATGGTGCATACCTGTAACCCAGTACTTGGGAGGCTGAGACAGGAGGATCACAGGTTTGAGGTCAGCCTCAGCAATTTAGGAAGACCCTGTTTCAAAAAAAAAAAAAAAGTAAAAAGGGCTGAGGTTGTAGTTCAGAGGTAGAATGCCCCTGAGTTCCATCCTCAATACAAAAACAAAACAAAAAACAAAAAAACCCAAGGCACTGTGGTCACTTCTCGCATGTAAGATAAAGTATTTTAGGAAGTGTGAAGCCCTCTAAGACTCACTACAAGGAAGAAAGGGAATGCAGACTATCTGACCCAAGAAGTCCCTACTTATTTATTTATTTATCCCTACTTATCCTCCCTCTGGATAGGAGGCAGCCTCTGCAGTGGAGCAGGTGTCCACTGTGTTCAAACCAGGTTGGGGCTGAAAGGGGCTCTGGACGCAGAAGCTGCCTGGTAGCTCCTACTGCATTTTTCCCATTGTTTCAGGAGGCGCTCCCCTCCCCCTAGGTTAGAGCTGGGTGGGCCCCCACAGGCCTCTGCAGGCAAATATCTCCCCAAACCCAGTCCTTAAAAGGGACAGTGTGCAAGTGTTTCTAGAGAACAGAGGAGGAAGAGGGAAGAGAAGAGGGTACTAAATAGAAGATGGCTTCTAAAATAAGCAGGAACTCTAAAAATTAGGTGTTGGCCCGGTATTGTGTGGAGTAGCTGGTGTTCAGCTATTTTTCTGGGGGAGGAGGGGCGGGGAGTCAAGGGCTTAGTATCCCACAGACAGGAGTCCTGAAATGACTTCCTTGGAAATTCTACCTTGCAGTCGCCCACCCGAAGAAACTTCTTTTGTGGAGAGGGATGGGGGTAGGGTGGGAATGGGAGTGAGGAAGAAACTTGGGAGTATGGCGGGGTGGAGGTGAAGAGTGGATGTTTAAGGTCCCTCCTTTCCCTCTGGCCTCAGACCTCTCAGATCAGACCACCCTCTCTGGAATCCACGTTTTCCAGGCTCAGCGGATCCTTTATCCAAAGAAAAATAAGAGAAGCCTATCGCCTTGCTCTATTGAGCAGGGCTCCGTCTCCCACTGTGCCCCTAGAGCTTACGGGTGGGGGGTGGGAGGGAGGCCTGGGCAAAGACATCTGGGAATGGGGGGAGATGGCAGAGGGCATGGAAAGGTGGACCCCCACCGTCCCTCACAGCACCTGTCACTGCGCCTTGGGAAATCCTCCCAGTCTCTAAGCTCCCACCCCCACACCCCTCTGGTGCAACCGGCTCTCGCCTAGTCTGGCTCTCACCTCCCTCCCCAGCAGCTCCTCCCCGCAAACTCTCCTCCCCCATCTCCCCTCTCCCAGCTTTCTCGCTCCAGCTCCTCCCCTCCTCCGCGCCTCCTCGCTCCCCTCCCCCTCCGCCGCGGCTCCCTGCCCCCGCCACCGCCGATCTCCATCTCCGCAGTCTGGGCCGCTGGGTGCAGAGGCTGCCGCAGCCCCGGCGGCCACGGCCGCTTCCCCAGCCTCAATCCCCATTGTCTCCCACCCCATTCGGCCCTGCACTCCCCCACGACCATGGCGCACGAAGCCGGGAGGAGCTCTCGACTCGGGGGACCCTGCGGGGAGCCTGCGGAGCTCGGAGGTGCGGTAGGGCCGGGCTCCGGCAGAGGTGGGGAGGGAGGGGACGCGGGGTAAGGACTTTCAGTGGGCGGGATAAAATGCTTGATTCTGTGCATAGGCTGCAGTCCTCACACCTATTCCCACTCCTGGGGGGCCCGGAGAAGAGATGGGGTGGGGTGGCGGAGGAGTGTGTGCATGCCCCCCCCCGTCCCCCAACCGGGGGTGTCTCTGTATTTGCGCGGGTCAAGACAGCTCTAGCCTTCTGCATGGCTTAATGGTGAGCTCATCTCCCCACCCCCAACTAGCGGTTACGGGCTCGTTAATTAGAGCCTCTGTATACCCAACCCAATCGCACCACCCACGCTCTCTCTCCATGTCTTCTTCCCAGGTGATGCTAGCGAGGAGGACCACCCCCAAGTCTGTGCCAAATGCTGCGCACAGTTCACTGACCAAGCCGAATTCCTCGCCCACCAGAATGCATGTTCTACCGAACCTCCGGTAATGGTGATAATTGGCGGCCAGGAGAACCCCAACAACTCCAATACCGCCTCCGAACCCCGGACAGAGGGCCACAACAGTCCCCAAGCCATGGACACAGAGCACAACAACCCTGCAGATTCTGGGTCCTCTGGGCCCGCGGACCCCACTTGGGGCCCAGAGCGGAGAGGAGAGGAGTCTTCGGGGCATTTTCTGGTCGCTGCCACAGGTACAGCGGCTGGGGGAGGTGGGGGCCTGATCTTAGCCAGCCCCAAATTGGGAGCAACCCCATTACCTCCAGAATCCACCCCTGCACCCCCTCCACCGCCGCCCCCTCCGCCCCCAGGGGTGGGCAGCGGCCACTTGAACATTCCTCTGATCTTGGAAGAGCTCCGGGTGCTGCAGCAGCGGCAGATCCATCAGATGCAGATGACTGAGCAAATCTGCCGCCAGGTGCTGCTGCTTGGCTCCTTAGGGCAGACGGTGGGTGCCCCTGCCAGTCCCTCCGAGCTACCTGGGACTGGGACTGCCTCCACCACCAAACCCCTGCTACCCCTCTTTAGCCCCATCAAGCCTGTCCAAACCGGCAAGACACTGGCACCTTCCTCTTCTTCCTCCTCTTCCTCAGGGGCAGAGACACCCAAGCAGGCTTTCTTCCACCTTTACCACCCGCTAGGGTCACAGCATCCCTTCTCTGCTGGAGGGGTTGGGCGAAGCCACAAGCCCACCCCTGCCCCCTCCCCAGCTCTGCCAGGCAGCACAGATCAGATGGTTGCCTCGCCTCATCTGGCATTCCCAGGCACCACCGGACTACTGGCAGCACAATGTCTTGGGGCTGCCCGAGGCCTTGAGGCCACTGCGTCCCCAGGGCTCCTGAAGCCAAAGAACGGAAGTGGTGAGCTGGGCTATGGGGAAGTGATGGGTCCCTTGGAGAAGCCTGGTGGAAGACACAAATGCCGCTTCTGTGCCAAAGTATTTGGCAGTGACAGTGCCCTGCAGATCCACCTCCGTTCCCACACGGGTGAGAGGCCCTATAAGTGCAATGTCTGTGGCAACCGCTTTACCACCCGGGGCAACCTCAAAGTGCATTTCCACCGGCATCGTGAGAAATACCCACACGTGCAGATGAACCCACATCCAGTGCCAGAGCACCTAGACTACGTCATCACCAGCAGCGGCCTGCCCTATGGTATGTCCGTGCCACCAGAGAAGGCCGAGGAGGAGGCAGCCACGCCAGGTGGAGGTGTGGAACGCAAGCCTCTGGTGGCCTCCACCGCAGCGCTCAGTGCCACAGAGAGCCTGACACTGCTTTCCACTGGAGCGGGCACAGCCACTGCTCCTGGGCTTCCTGCTTTTAATAAGTTTGTGCTCATGAAAGCAGTGGAGCCCAAGAGTAAAGCTGATGAAAATACTCCCCCAGGGAGCGAGGGCTCGGCCATCAGTGGAGTGGCAGAAACTGGGACAGCAGCCCGCATGCAGCTCAGTAAGCTGGTGACTTCGCTGCCAAGCTGGGCACTGCTTACCAACCACTTCAAGTCTACTGGCAGCTTTCCCTTCCCCTATGTGCTGGAGCCCTTGGGTGCCTCACCCTCTGAGACCTCGAAGCTGCAGCAGCTGGTAGAAAAAATTGACCGACAGGGAGCCGTGGCAGTGGCCTCTACTGCTTCAGGAGCCCCCACCACCTCCGCCCCTGCACCTTCATCCTCAGCCTCTTCTGGACCTAACCAGTGCGTCATCTGCCTCCGGGTGCTGAGCTGTCCACGGGCTCTACGCCTGCATTATGGCCAACACGGAGGTGAGCGCCCCTTTAAATGCAAAGTGTGTGGCAGAGCCTTCTCCACTCGGGGCAACCTGCGTGCACATTTCGTGGGCCACAAGGCCAGTCCAGCTGCCCGGGCCCAGAACTCCTGCCCCATCTGCCAGAAGAAGTTCACTAATGCTGTCACGCTGCAGCAGCATGTTCGGATGCACCTGGGGGGCCAGAT
Source organism: Glis glis (assembly GCA_004027185.1). NCBI lineage: Eukaryota > Metazoa > Chordata > Mammalia > Rodentia > Gliridae > Glis > Glis glis. Next base: position 5,556 of record PVJS01056001.1, read on the forward strand.
CCCCAATGGTGGTACCACACTCCCTGAGGGCGGAGGAGCTGCCCAGGAGAATGGCTCTGAGCAGTCCACAGTCTCTGGAGCAGGGAGCTTCCCCCAGCAGCAGTCACAGCAGCCATCATTGGAAGAGGAGATGTCCGAGGAAGAGGACGAGGATGAGGAAGAAGAGGATGATGTAACTGATGAAGATTCCCTGGCAGGAAGAGGCTCGGAGAGCGGAGGGGAGAAGGCAATATCAGTTCGAGGTGACTCGGAAGAGGCATCTGGGGCAGAGGAGGAGGTGGGGACGGCGGCAGCCACATCTGGAAAGGAGATGGAAGGTGGTGAGAAAGCAGCTCAGCAGTCTTCTCTGCCTCCACCTCCACCTCCGCCTGGCTGTCTGGATCAACCCCAGCCGATGGAGCAGGGAAGCAGTGATGTCTCGGGCGGCATGGAAGAGGGGGGCAAAGCCGAGAGGAGCTCAAGCCCAGTGACAGCACTTGCCTCCGAGGGGGAAGGCACCAGCACCCCCTTAGTGGAGGAGTTGAGCTTGCAGGAAGTCGTGAGGAAGGATCTGGGAGAGAGCAGTGGCAGAAAGGCCTGTGAAGTGTGTGGCCAGACCTTTCCCACCCAGGCAGCTCTGGAGGAACATCAGAAGACCCACCCCAAGGAGGGCCCGCTCTTCACTTGTATTTTCTGCAGGCAGGGCTTCCTTGAGCGTGCTACCCTCAAGAAGCATATGCTGCTGGCTCACCACCAGGTACAGCCCTTTGCCCCCCATGGCCCTCAGAATATTGCTGCTCTTTCTTTGGTCCCTGGCTGTTCACCTTCCATCACTTCCCCAGGGCTCTCCCCCTTCCCTCGAAAAGATGACCCCACGATCCCATGAGCCTGTTTTCTGTGCCTGCTACCCTTTGGCCCAGGGAGCAGAAACCAAGAGCTCCATAGAAGGACCTCCAAGATGTATGAGCCCTCATTTTGTCTTTTTCACTGAGTCTCACATGGTGTCTCTTAGTGGCTTTTCTCTAGTCCCTGAGCTTGGAAATTGTGCTTACAAGGGGATGACCCCCAAGGAATTTCTCTCCCCTGTTCATTCTTGGTATGAGGGAAATAGATTATATACAACTTTCACACTCTCAGAGGGAGCCCTCTCCTTCCTCCTTCTTTCCCTATGGCAGGTGTACCTAAGCACCCATCTTTGGAATTGCAGCCTAGCTTGAAGGGGCTGGCAGCTGTCTCCCGAGGGCCTAGTGCCACTCCTCACTGGTGACCAGGTCACCCTGCAGGACTACTTGTCCCAGGACCTTCTTGTCCACCTGGTGGGAGTGGGTTCCCTACCTTTCTGCAACCAGTACATGGTTTTCCTGTCCTGTGGCCTGTCCACTAAGCCCTGGAGTTCCAGCTCCACCTCCACCTCCACTGCCATTTGGTCCAGGGACTGTGGCCAGGAAGGTGGGTGGCTCCAACATCAGGATCCAGAGAGGCAAGGACAAGATTGTCCCCTTCCTGTTTCAGCCTTCTGCATCCAAGGCAGTGCCTAAGAAGCCCATCATAGAAAAGAAGTAATATACTGAATGTTCCTTCTTCCTCCACCAGCCCAGAAAGTGCTGTCAATGAAGATGTTCCAGTAATTAGTAGCTCAACCCTAGGAGGAGGGAGAAGCGAAGGGCATAGGACATTCTTCTCAGTAAAGCCCGATAGTCACACTAAGGCAAAGGTGACCTGGTCACTATGCCAGGACATGGCCAGCTTCTCCTTCATCATGGCTTCTCACCCTTGGGAGACAAGGAGAGTTTTTGCTAAGAGGTCTCCCATGGGATATTTTGGGAAATGTCAAGTTAGTTCCTATCTTTGATGAGCATTGTTGTGAAGGGTGGTTGACGAAGTAATGGAGAGTCGAAGAATGTTGCTAAAGCATAGGGCTTGCTGGGAGCCTATGTGATTAAGAAAGGGATATGATATAAGGGAGGGGGGCCTGGAATGCTTGTGAATGTGAGCATTCTTGTGAATGTTCTTTTGGGCTAATAGTGACATAGTGTGCAGCAGTGCACCGGGGATCATGGGGGATTTCCTAGCACTAGTGTGCTTCTAGTTTTAGATAACTCCTTTAGGCCCCTTGTATTTTCCTCGTCTTCCTCTCCCCAAACCTTTTTCCTCCCCATTTTGCCTGATCGTGGACCAGGGCTTACGTCTTTGCCTCTGTCTGGTTCTTAGGAGTTCCAGACTTTGGGAGACAAGCTCCAGGTGGTTCCTTCTTGCCTCTCTGTCTTGTAATGAGATGTAGTGTTTACTCTTAACATAGGATTTTTTGGAGCAGGAGTTCTGAGGAGGAGAGAGTGAGGGTTTTGCTGTTGGCCGACTTGAATGATGGCTTCTCCTCCAAGCAGTGGACTCCAGCGCTTCCTAACCTAGTGAAAGCAGACAGGGGAGATACTAGTGTCTTTCCTTCTATCATTAAAAGTGTTTTGACCAAATATTTGTGTGTTTCTCCTTATTTCATGACTAAATAGCCAGCTGGGGTGTGATACGGGCATTCCCTAGCATGAAGATTCTCTTCCCACCAACATCTCCTGCCAACTCGGAACATATGGTGTTGAAATATTTATTCAGCCTTGTCCTAAAATAACCTCCAGTGAATGTAATTTCCCTCTGGAATTTTTTTTCCTGTAGAGTTTGTGTCCTCCAAAGGTAGTGACTTCCCCACTATGCCCAGTCATTGTCTAGGATCTTTCACTACCAGGCTTTTGTCTTGTTTGTTTGGAGGTTGGGAGCTGCCCATCAGTCCTTCTGGTACAATCAAGATGACTTAAACTTTTTTTTTTTTTTTTTTTTTGCGGTACCGGGGATTGAACCCAGGGGCGTTCTACCTCTGCGCTACACCCCCGGCCCTATTTTTTTATACTTTATTTTGAAACTGGATCTCACAAAGTTTGCGAGGGCCTCACTAGGTAGAGAGAGAGACGGGGAGAGAGAGAGAGAGAGAGAGAGAGAGAGCGAGCGCGCGAGAGCGAGCTGAGGCTGGCTGCAAACCCGGATCCTCTGGTCTCCGCCTCCCAAAGTACTGGGATTACAAGCGTGCGCCGCCACGCCTGGCTAAGATGACTTAAACTTTATGATCCTTGAGATCTGATGTAATCAGAAGGGGGAAAACAATTCAATTCTAATAATGTCTACCAACAAGATTAAGAACTCTTAACATTAGAGCCAGGCATGACGGCACACACCTGAAATCCCAGTACTTGGGAGCTGAGACTGGAGGATCGTGGGTTCGAGGACAGCCTCAGCAAGTAGCGAGACTCAGCAACCTAGAGAGACTGTGATTAAAAATAAAAAATAAGCCAGACGTGGTGGCACACGCTTGTAATCCCAGTATTTGGGAGGCTGAGACTGGAGGATCCGGGTTCTCAGCCAGCCTCAGCTACATAGTGAGGCCCTCCGCAACTTAGTGAGACCCTGTTTCAAAAAAAAAAAGAATAAGAAATAGGGCTGGGGGTATAGCTCAGATGTAGAATACCCCTGGGTTCAATCCCCAGTACCGCAACCCCCCCCCAAAAAAAAAACAAAGGGCTGGGGGTATAGCCATGAAGCAGAATGCCCCTGGGTTCAATCCACAGTACCACAAAATGAATGAATGAATAAGTAAATAAATAAATATAAAATAAATAAATAAAATCTTTACATTAGGAATGCAGAAGGGGAGTATAACTCAGAGGTGGAGTGCTTAACCAACGTGCACAAAGGCCCTAAGTTAGATCCCAAACGTCAAGGGGAGCGACGGGAGGAGGAATGTAGAGGAGTTGGAGAGTAGAGCTCAGTGGTAGAGAATGCTTGAGGCCCTGGGTTCAATCCTCATACCTCAAAGATGGAGGGGTGGGGTGAAATGAAGCTTTTATGAAGCTTTTTGTTATTATTTTTTACCTTGTCTCTCCATAATATGGTAAAGTTAGTATTTGTCTCTGACTTTGCTTTACATAAGAATTAAATTTCAGCTGGGCATGGTGGCGCAAGACTGTAATCCCAGTACTTGGAAGGCTGAGACAGGATCACAGGTTTGAGGCCAGCCTCAGCGACTTAGTGAGACCCTGTTTTAAAATTCTGAAATAAAGCTGGGCGTGGTGGCGCATGCTTATAATCCCAGTTCTTGGGAGGCTGAGACAGGAAGATCACAGGTTTGAGGACAGCCTCAGCAAATAGTGAGACTTTCATCAACCTAGTGAGATCCTGTTTCAAAATAAAAAACAATATAGGGCTGAGGATGTAGCTCGGAGGTAGAATGCCCCTGGGTTCAATCCCTAATGCCAGACACACACACCAAAAAATTTTTTTAATAAAAAATAAAATAGGGCTGGGGGTGTAGCTCAGAGGTAGAATGCCCCTGGGTTCGAGTCCTGGTACCATATATACATAAAAAAGAATTAAGTTTCCAGGGCTAATGATGTAGCCTAAGGATGCTTAGTCTGTGTGAGGCCCTGGATTCAACACCCAGCTCCTCTGTTCCCCCCAATAAAAGAATTAAAGCCAATCTCAGTGGTGCGAGCCTGTATGTAATCCCAGTACTTGGGAGGCCGAGACAGGAGGGTTGCAGGTTTGTGAACAGCTTCAGCAACTTAGCAAGACCCTGTTTCAAAATAAAAAAAATTTAAAAAGGTCTGGGATTGAATGCCCCTGGGTTCAATCCCCTGTATGGAAGACAAACAAAATAAAATTTCCTAAATTCTCCAGAATATGTTTTTCCTTTGTAAAATATCACTGAATCTTAGTGCTGACGGGATGGAACTAATAAAGTGATTTGCCTAAAGTCACTCAGCCCATTAGTGGCGAGGTTGGATTAAGAACCTAGAACCAGGTGTGGTGGCGCATGCCTGCATCCCAGTACTTGGGAGGCGGAGACAGGAGGATTACAAATTCAGGGTCAGCCTTAGCAATTTAGCAAGACCCTGTTTGAAAGTAAAAAGTAAAATAGGGCTGGGGGGTAGAATGCCCCTGGGTTCAATCCCCAGTAACACACACAAACACACACACACACACACACACACAAAGAACCCAGGTGGGCAGAAGCCAAGTCTTGGTGCCACTTCCAGTACCAGATGGTTCTTTCGGCTGCATCGTCTCCTGACCTGAGGCTGTCTGATGGAAGGGAAAGAGGTGAGTAAACCTATTTTTGGCTCAATCAAGGTAAAGAACTGCTGTTTGATTCTAGTTGCACCCGCCAGAGCAGAACATGTCCCCTTTACATGTAACTGGTGAATAGGAACACATGGGAATCTCGGGAAGTTGATTGGGGAAGAAACAGCTCCTTTCTCTTTAATTTCTAGCAAAGCTCTGTAAATTTGTTTTTCCTTCCAGCCTGTAGAAGGTGGGAGGTCACCAATCCTTCTATTCCCTTAACCGTCCCCATCCCCACTGGACACTGATAATGCCATTTAACTAATTAAACCTGACTTGTCCTCTCTTTAGGTGCCAGTTCCCATTATGGGAGCAGCTGTCAGGGAGGCTCCTGTTGATGGATATTCCTTGGGCAGGCCAGCAGCAAGCCTGTGTCCCCACCCCCTCTTTCACAGCCCTACTTTATTTTCTCTTCTGTCTTGTTTTTATGCTTCTTCGAGCCTTTAGTTTCTTCCTTCTTGTAGTGGGCCCTTTCCCCATCCTCACTGTCCCACCATTTCTCACTCTCACTTTGCACTGGATCATCTGTTTGGAAGTTGAATTAACACTAACCTGCTGGAATGAGTATGTAAATAAATAAAGCTTGTAAAACATTGACTTCACATGAAATAAACAGAGGATCTAGTTCAGACTGGATAAATAAACCGGCCTTGGTGGCACATGCGGTAATCCCAGTATTTGGGAGGCTGAGACAGGAGGATCGCAGGTTCGAGGTCAGCATCAGCAATTTAGTGAGACCCTGTTTCAAAATAAAGAATAAAACAGGGCTGGGGGTGTAGCTCTGAGGTAGAATGCCCCTGTACCACAAAAATAAATGAATGAGCCGGGCGTGGTGGTGCACGTTTGTAATCCCAGTACTTGGGAGGCTGAGACAGGAGGATCCAGGTTTGCCGCCAGCCTCAGCTACTTAGTGAGGCCCTCCGCAACTAAGTGAGATCGTGTTTCAAAATAAAGAATTAAAAATAGGGCTGGGGGTGTAGCTCGGAGGTAGAATGCCTCTAGGTTCAATCCCCAGTAACGCAAAAATAAATAAATAAATAAATAAATAAATAAATAAATAAAAAATATAAATGCTGGGCATGGTGGTACACACCTGTAATCCCAGCACTTGAGAGGCTGAGATAAGAAGATCACAGGTTCAAGGCCAGCCTCAGCAACTTAGTAAGACTCAACAACCTAGCAAGACCCTGTTTCAAAACACAGAATAAAATATGGGCTGGGGATGTAGCTTGAATCAGGAAGAATGACTCTGGGTTCAATCCCCAGTACCATAAGTAAGTAAATAAACACATAAATAAACAAAATGAAAGAGCTAGAGCTGGGTTGTACCTCAGAGGTAGAATGCCCCTGGTTTCAATACCCAATACCACAAAAAAGAAAAAAGAAAACCCATTCCAGGCAATAATGCTTATAATATTTAAGGTTTGACTTGATCTTCCTGTTTTTAAGATATAATCAAACAGCCAGGCATGCTGGTGCATGTCTGTAATCCTAGTACTTGGGAGGCTGAAACAGGAAGATCACAGGTTCGAGGCCAGCCTCAGCAATTTAGTGAGAACCTCAGCAATTTAGTGAGAACCTATTTCAAGCCGAGCGTGGTGGCGCATGCTTGTAATCCCAGTACTTGGGAGGCAGAGACCTGAGGATCCGGGTTCGCGGCCAGCCTCAGCTACTTAATGAGGTCTTCCGCAACTTAGTGAGACCCGGTTTCAAAATAAAGTATAAAAAATAGGGCCGGGGTGAACGCCCCTGGGTTCAATCCCCAGTACCGCAAAAAAAAAAAAAAAAA
>PVJS01056002.1:0-12487 GCA_004027185.1 Glis glis
AAAAAAAAAAAAAAAAAAAAAGATATTATATTCTGTCCCATTGGCCTGAAGTAGTTTGCTGATTTAAATTATTGCAGCACTATAAAATCTTGTTATGTAGTACAGGAATTCCCTCTCAGTGATCTTCCTGAGGAGTGCCTTATATATTCTTTACTATTTTATTTTATTTTCAGATTGTAATTCACTTATTTTATTTTTTATATTTTTATTGGTGCATTTTAATCTCACATCATGATGTAGTTAATAGTGATAGTAAGAAGATTTTAAATAATCTTTTCATGTTCCTTGAAAAAACTTTAGTCTCTAAATTTATAGATCAAGTTGCAATATTGGAAACTTGAGAATCTTCATATTCATGAACATAGTATAGCTTTTCCATTTATTTAGGTAATTTTAAAGTTTTTCCATATGTTTTTATTTATTTTTCCTTTCTTAGATTTATTTTATGTACCTCATATTTCATTGCTATTTACATAGTAACTGCTGTTTGGATATAGCTTGATTCGTGTTCTGGAAGCTTGATCCTCAGTGTGGTGATGTTTGGAGGTTATGAAACCTTAAAGGGTTGGGGCCTACTAGAGGATGATTAGGACACCGTGGGGGTGACACCCTCAGAAGGGATTGATGTAGTTCTCATGGGTCTTCAGTTAGTTTCTGCAAGAGTAAGTTGCTATAAAAAGAGAAAACCTGGCTCCTGCATCCTTCTTGCTTCCTGTCTTACCATGTGACCTCTTCTGCTTACATGTACTCCTACCATGATACCATCCACCATGTTGTAATGTGGCCAGAGGGCCTCACGAAAAGTCAAACCAAAGGGATGCCTGATCTTGAACTTCCAGCCTCCAAAACTCTGAGCTAAATAATCCTCTTTTCTTTATCAAATACAAACCTCAAATATTTTCTTATAGCAACAGAAAATTAACGAACACAGTAACTTTTAAATAATTTTACATTTTCTAACCACTTCTGATAAATAGAAATGCAATTGATATTTGTATAATGGACATATGTGTAGAAGGTTTCTATATCTCTTATGAATTTTATCATTTGCCCATAGATCCCACCCACATGGTTCCATTATCTTCAAATAATGCCAGTTCTTGACTTTGTTTTATTTCATTCACTTTCTATGTATTTATCATTAATGTTTCCCACATGCTCCACCAAGTCCAATACCTATCAATTTTATCTTCAAAATTCTAAAATGCATCTTATAATTTTGTCAATCACAATTTTTGTTCATTAAAATTCCATCCATCCTCCTGCTACAATCTTTATTGATCTATTCTATACCACTTGTTTTCTTATTGTTCAGGATAGTGCCTCATTACTTCGTTAATTTTTTGTACCCAATGATATTATTGCATGATTCTTTTTATCCATTAACATATTAATTACACTGATATATTTTCTAAGAATTCTCCACCTTAGGCATTACAGAGATAAGTTATTTTTTTCCTTGAATGTTTAGTGAAATTTTGGAAAGGAGAGAAAGTAAAGTGCACATGATAATTTGCCATGCCCAAGCAGAAATCCAGGGATAATATTTATAAAATGGTAAGGAGTCAGAGAAAGAATTAATAAAAGACTTAAACCCTGACAACAAAATGTATAAGTGACAGGTGAGGATAGTTTATATGACATTAGAAAATATGCAGAAAAATTAACTTCACAGCTACTTTAAAAATGAATACTAAAAGAATATTATTACAACAATTATTTAAAACTGGGTTTTTATCTATATAATTTGTAACTACTCTTTTTTAAATATTAGAGAACATATTGATACATACTGCTTCTCACATTATGAGTAGGATATAAATTAACATCTGTTTTTGAAAGTCAACTTGACAATATATGTCTAACCCAGTCATTAAAATTCTAAAAATTGAGCAAAATAATCAATCTCAATGATAGAAAAGCTTTATGCACAATGATATTCAGAGTTATTACTAATAACAAATGCTAAAAACAAATTAAATGTTCAAAACTAAAATATTAACTAATATATAAGTAGCAAATCAAAGAATTTAAAAAAAATACTGACCAGTGTGGTTTGCTTAATAATATTTGGGTATAATTACCTATTCAGCTTAAAAAATTAATTTACTCACATAATGAAGTCTTAAGAATAAAACAAAAAAAATGTGCTATAATTTTCAGTGATAAAATGGCTGAATTTTTAAATAAAAATATGCTCTTCACTGCATAAAAAGTTTGGAAAAAAGAAGAAAAGAATATACACTGAAATATAGAAGCAAGGAGTACACTGAGTGATGAGATAATGGAAGATTTGCTCTTTTTTCTATATTACTCTTATTTTGAAATGTCTACATTAATTATATACTACTTTTCTAATCATAAAATAAACTTTAAGACAGTATGTTTCATGCTGCTCTAAGAAAACCCAATTGTTATTGCAGGGTGGAAGAACATTACATTTCAAGTACTTATATAAGCAACATAAATTGATATGTACGTATTATTAGTATATCTATCAAATTACCATATTAGAGACTTGTATCATGGGAAGGCACTTTGTTAGGAAAGGTCTGAAAAGCTAGCCAACGAAAAGGCTTTATGAGATGGCCCCTCTCTTTAAAATTGTTAATAATAATGATTCATCCCACTCTTATTATGATTAATTTGTTATTATATCATCATTAGTTGAAATGGAATTAAAGTGTTACAGTGGGCTATCCATAACCTATCAAACATCATGTATTTGAAATGTGTCAATTCTTGACTATTAAATGACATCTGGCTTCCAGGAATACTTAACAAAAATTTCAACTATCAAAGTGATGACTTTGAAATACCATAAAAATACTCTGAACACACAACAAAAAATGAAATAAACTTTTTGGTGTATTTTGATTTAGACTTTGACCGCTAGAGTAAAACGAAACAATAGAAGAAAGACAAGTTTACAGAGCTCTTTATTAAAAGTATTATGGCCAAAGAGAACCTGAAAATAAAATAAAGACAATGTCAATTGTAACACAGGCCTTGAGAGAAAGTTCTATGTTTTTGGATGATGAAATAATCATGTCCATTTAATTCTTAGGGGAAGAAGTTTACTAGGTAACATCGATCAATGCAGGGCCAAAGGTTTCCTATAACCTGGATAAATGTAAAATCAGCTATGTTCTTTGTGCTAATCTATAAAAAGACCTAAAGGGAGGCTTCCTGACTATTAAAGACTGGGCAAGTAAGGGTTCTAACCTAAAGACATCCGAGTAACTTGAATATCAAAACTTAAATCAAAATAATCTTCTATCCTCTCTACATGAGCCATACAGCAACAGCTATGCTGTTAAAGTGTTACCATAACATTCATAAATCATTTTATAGGAGTCCTAGTTATAGGCACTGCATAAAAAGTTCTTGTACAGCATATAAATTGAATATCAAGTTTTTCTATTTTTTCTCTGTAACAGGCATTACTACACATGAGGGATAAAGGAACAAAATTGAATGTAAATGGTAAGCAAAGGACAAATGAAGGGAAAAGCAACAGAGTTTCAAGATAGTCATGTCATAGGTTTTGCTTTATTTTTCTTGAATTTCTAAAATACAATGCATTCCTCTTGTTCACTAAGGTATACGAAAGGTGAGTGACATATGTCTACATCTCTCGACAAAAACAGGAACTATAATGGGGAAAATAAAATGAAAGTATTCCTTTTTTCCTCATTGTCCTCACCATCCCTGCCCCTTTAATTATATACTTTTTCTTTTTTATGTTCTTTTATTGGTGCATTATAATTATGCATCCATCATAGTGAGGTTCAGAGTGATACAAAGTACATGCACACAGCTCTTGTGTGTTTCCCTCCAGATATACTATTTCTTTTGAGGAGGGTCAAATCTTCATGGCAAACAGTTATCTGATTGAGTGGAGGACTAAATTTGACAATCCTTTGACATAGAAATAGAAATAAATCGGTGGCACAGAATAGATTTCAGAAATGGATTTAATTAAATGTAATAACCATATAATTTGAAAACTCTGAGGAGAATGGCTACCTAATAATGTTCTTGACATAAATGCCTATATACCTCAAAGAAAAATATTTTTACCTTAAGCCATACACAAAAATGAATTTCCTATAAAAGCAAAGATATAACAACAATCTAATAACATTTTTAAATTAGGGCAATGTTTTTATACTTTTGGAATAAAACAGCCCTTCATAAAGAGTAAACTCAGGAACTATGAAGTAATAGACCTAGTCTTAAAAAGTAAACTAAAAATTCTGAATGTCAAAAGACACCAACAACAAAAAAGAAATCATTCAACTTCAGTCAAAAGAATCTGTCATACATTAACTATATGATGAGCTCCTTGCTATTATTATATTAGGCAAAAACCAAATAACAAAAATGGGCAAAAATATTCATGTAACATTAAGAGAGAATACAAATGGATAATATATAAAAGAGATACAAAACTTCAGAAAAATGTAAATTAAAGTAAGGTGTTTCCACTTTTCACTTGATTGAACCAAATTGTAAAATTGATAATACCTAATGCTCTTATTATGATGGGGAGATGGGAACTTCCATACATTTCAGGTGAATGTATATAAGTTCATACCACTTATTTGGAAGGAATATAGCCATTTCTATTTAAATAGAAAATGCGTATACTCTTTGAATCAATGATCCTACTTTTAAGAAACTAAACCAGTAAGATAAAACTCCAGCATAAAAGGTACACAAGGAATATTATTAATGCTAGCAAAAATATGGATGCAATTTGAATGACCCCAAATAAATAGCTGTTCTCTGAACACACACACATACACACACACACACACACACACACACACACACACACATTTATGTTCTGCAGTTGTAAATAAGTATGTAATGTATGGAAAATGTTTACAGTATGTTAAGTGAAAAAAGCACAAGTGTTTTTCATATTTAAGAAAATACAAATCACAGGGAAAGAAAAAAGACAAATATATAGCTATAGCCTTACCCAATAAACATTATAATTTTGTTGTATTTTTGTTTATTCTCAATTTGAAGAGTTTATCTTAAGCCAGGCACAGTTGTGCACACCTGTAATCTCAGCTTCTTGGGAAGCTGAGACCAGAGAATCACAATTTTGAGGCTAGGCTGGGCAATTTAGCAAGACCCTATCTTTGAGACAAAATAATAAATAAAAAGTGCCAAGGAGATAGCTCAGTTTTAAAGTGCCCCTGGGTTCAATTCCCAGTACTAGAAAAAAAAAAGAGTTTATCTTAAATTAATCTCAAAGGATATGTAAAAGAATGCAATTAACAAGAGTGAAAAGGCAACCTATGGAACAGAAGAAATTATTTCCAAATCATATATTTTGATAAGGGGTTAATATTCAGAATATATAAAGAAATTATATGGGCTAGATATATTGCTCAGTGATAGAGCACTTGCCTAGCATGCACAAGGTCCTGAGCTCAATCACCAGTACTTGAAAAAAAATTATACAACTAAACAACAAAAAAGTCAAACAATCTATTAAAAAAAAAAACAATCTCAATATCATGTACAAGGAAGGGGAAGGAATGCGGTGGGATTTGGGTGGAAACTTACCAAGTGCTACGTGCATGTATGACTCTATCACTCAGAACTTTACTATGATGTGTGATTAAAATGCACCATAAAAGTATATTAAAATAAATGAAAACTAAAAATAAAAAAACTTGAAAGAACTTAACTAGATATTTCTTCAAATAAGTTATACAAATTGCCAACAAACACATGAAAAAGATGCTCAATATCACTAATTATCATGGAAATACACATCAAAACCACAATGAAATACCACCTCACACTGAAGACAATGGCCACTATCAAAAGAACAGAAAATAACAAGTTATGGGAAAGTTGTGGAGACTGGAATACTTAGGCATCGATGGTAGGAATACAGAATGGTACAATTACTGTGGAAAACAGGATGGCCACTTTTCAAAATATGAGAAGTAGAACTGTTTGATCCAACAATGCTATTTCTGACTATATATCCAACAGAACTAAAACTAGAGACTTAAGATATCAATATACCCATGTTCGTAGCAGCATTATTCACAACAGCTAATGCATAAAAGCAACTCAAATGTCCATCAACAAATGAATGGATAAGCAAAATGTGTTACATACTTATGATGCAATATTATTCAGGAAGGAAATTTTGACACATGCTACACATCATGCATGAACCTTGATAGTTTCATGCTAAATGAAACAAATCAGTCACAAAAAGACAAATAGTGTCTGATTCTACTAATATGAGGTCTTAAGATAGTCAAACTCGGAGAGACAGAAAGTAGAATGGTGATTGTCATGGGCTGGCTGGAGAGAGGAATGATGAATTGTAAGTAGGTATAGAATTTCTGTTTTGAAAGATGAAAAGAGTTATCGAGATTGGTTGCATGATAATGTGAATGTACTTACTGCTCCTAAGGTACACACTTTAAAATGATTAAGATGATAAATTTTATGTTATATATGTTTTACCATAATTAAAAATAGAAACAATCTTGTATTATCCATTTCTGAAAAACTTCACATGGGAAAAACCTTTTCATAGTAGAAAAAAACTCAATTTGGAAGCTGTGAATCCGGGTATATTCTTATACTGAACTTTTGGACTTAATTTTATTCTAGAGTTCTTCTGTATTCTAAATGGTAACCTAGAAATCCATATTCTAAAGGAACACCCTACTATCTTGCAAGTCTTCTGAGTTTATTAGAGAAATGTGGCTAGAGAAAAATGACATATCAAAACTCTAGTGACTTCTGGGAATAGTAGTACACGCTTGTAATCCAGTACTTGGGAGGCTGAGACAGGAGAATCGAAGATTTGAGGCAGCAACTTAGTGAGGCCCTCATAACTTAACAAGACCCCCCTGTTTCAAAATAAAAATAAAATAGGGCTGGGGGTGTAGCTTGGGTACCGGGGATTGAACCCAGGGGGTGTTCTACCGAGAGAGAGAGAGAGAGAGAGAGAGAGAGAGAGAGAGAGAAGCTGGCAGAGCAAGTCTCCCCTACCCTTCTGCTATCCAGAAGTGCAGAGCCTGACCTTCTTCATTTCTCTCCAATGTAGATGCTCATATTTAGTTGACTCATTTTCCCCCAATATCCATTCAAAGGAATAGGGCTTTGCATACAAAGGGAGACAAATTTGTTAATACTTTAGAACTGAAATATTTTAATTACCAGGTCTGGCTGCCAAGTAAAAATTACTTGTGATATTATCTTATATTATGAACTAAAATATACAAAATATATGAGCAGAAACACATTTAGAATGTCTTCCCTGCTACTTAAAAGCAAGATAATCTCTATAGTATTCTTTAAGAAATACTTCAGACAGGAAATATCCTTGCCTTTTAATCCTCTTTTTAAGAAAAGAGAAACAAAATAGAACTTTAGAATATATTGCCACTCTCCAAAAAATAAACCAAAGCTGTTCCTATTGACCTAATACTGTACATTAACATTTACACTACCTACAATAACTAAAAATAACCCATTAAAGCTATTCGCACTCTGTGATATATGCATTTGCCATTTACTCAACTCCACAATTATGCCCATTTGGTTCCTTTCTTTCCTGATAAGTAGAGAAATAAATCATCCAACTCCACACTGTAATATTCCATTACCAGCTTAGGTTTTACTTCTAATAGAGACACAGAGATATGAACTTGTAAATAAAACAGACTTTTTAAAAATAAACAAGAAAATTTCCAACTCAGTGAAAAAAATATACACAATGTACTTCAATAAATCATACACTTGATTGTGCTGAAAACACTTTTATTAGAATTTGGAATACCCTTTAATGAACTTGATACACAAACTACTCATTCAATATAAATATTGCCATGAAACATTTTCAGAAGTAAATATCAGAGGCCTAATAAGCTTATGTTAGTTGTCTTGAGTTGCAAAAATACTAAATGATGTATCTGAAACTATGTTCCAATTTATGATTCTAGGACCTGTACTTTTTTGTATTAAATAACATATGTTGCCACTTGTTAATATCTTTTCACAATTAAATGAATATTTTGGAAATGAATCATGATTGGAAATTTTGCACAGAGGTATTGTTTTCTTTTCTCCTTTTGTGGTACTGGGAATGGAACCCAGGGGCATTCTACTTCTGAACTACATCCCCAGCCCTATTTTTTATCCTTTATTTTGAATCAGGGTCTCACTAAGTTGCAGAGGGCCTCACTAAGTAGTAGAGGCTGGCTGTGAACCTGTGATCCTCCTGTCTCAGCCTCCCAAGTACTGGAATTACTAGCATATGCCACCACACACAGATAAGAGGTATTGTTTTCAATAGTAAGTTATTTATAAAAAATTAACAAGCATCTGGGTGTGGTGGCATGCGCACATGGGAGGTTGAACTTGGGAGGTTGAAGTGGGAGGATCACAGTTTCAAGACCAGTCTCAGCAACTTAGTGAGACCCTGTTTCAAAATAAAAAATAAAATAGATCTGGGGATATAGATCAGAAGTAGAATGCCCCTGGTTTCAATCCCCAGTACCACAAAATAAAAGGGGGGAAGAAAGAAAAAAAATGCCCATATACATTCCTCAGTCTTATCTCAAAATGTTATTCTACAAAGAATCATTTGAAAAACTAGTTCAAAGCCATGGCAATCTTATTGCTGTGAGTTTTATATGTGTCATAAAGTCTCCTGATATGGAATTTTTAGATCTAATTTTCATTCCTAGATAAGAACTGAAAGACAAATTACTTTTAAACAGCAGCCAGCTCTATTCACCTTCTTCAGAATGATTCGAAATGGTCTAGGACCTTCCAGAATACAGAATGTGATGAAGTCTATTTTTAAATGTTTGCTCTTCCCATCACATGAAGCATTTTGGTATTCTGACTTTGTGATTTTATTATGTGACCTTTGCAATCACAGTATGGTATGCGTTCTTAATAGTAGCAATACTTCCTAGGTAGACACTATTTTCTAAATCAAGATTCTGTTAAATATTCCTATTTTAAAATAAGGTTTATTCATTTTATTTTGGTCCTTAACCGATACACTTACAAAATATGAACATGACCAGTGAGCACTTAGAAGACCTATTCTCCTAGGCTCTACATTTTGGCCAAATCACATTAGTGGTACTGTCTATCAGTGAGCTGCATTGGGCCAAAAATGAAGAAAATGCAAAAATAATTTATTGCAAAAGTAAAAATACCCCATAAATACACAGACCAAGTTCAAAAACACAAATTCTGTTGTTATTTTCTCATATATTGGGAGGGGGTTGGAGGGAAACACACTATAGCATATAATGTATGTACACAAACTTATAAGACTCAATCACTATGCGGAGCACGAAAGGGAGGGAAGGGGGAGGGAATAGGGTGGGATTTGAGGGAGGGCTAAATGAGCAATGTGTGCATGTGTGATGCTGCTACCCTGATGTGTATCAAAATGTATAATTACAATGCACCAATAAATGAATATATTAAAAAAGTGCTTCAACAAGAGAACTAATTAAATATACTAAATAAACATTTGATTCATGTGCTGGCTGTTTTTATTTTTAAACGAGCATAGCAATTTTTGTGAAAGATATTCCTTAAGTCACAATGTACACTTATATTATATTATATTTATTATATTATATTTATTATATTATATTATATTATATTATATTTATTATATTATATTATATTTATTATATATTATAATCACTTATATTGAATCCAGCACACTCATGTGAGCATACTCCCCCCTCCCTCTCTCCTTTTCTCTCTCAGCAACCCAAACTTATATAAAGTGGGGCTCTTCTGCATACCATGTTGCAGATATGAAGCATTTACAAAAGAAATGATGACAAACCTGTTACATGATTCTTATAGTCAACACCCCAATAAAGGATACAGAAGGCATCATAGTGCGAAGAAGAGGATATTGATGAAAAGAGCTATCACTGTGCTATGAATCTCACTCTCTACCAATTCGGAGGAAAAATTAGAGGTGCATCCTTCTAACAAGTCTGTACAAAAGAAAACTTAAAAAAAACAGATTTTTGAAAAGCATTCCTTGAACCAACTAGACTCCTCTGTAGGACATGGGCATTGGTCTGTCCTGCCAGACTTTGAATGGGATAGAAATGCATAAGTTGTTCTCATAAGTCAGGTTTGTATTAGGGAAAAAAGGAAAAGCAGAATGAATTTCTGTTGAGTGCTGTCTAATAGAGCCACCTAGAATAGCAAGAGGACATCCGCAGAAAAACAAAAAAGATTACCTAGTGTCTACAGAAGGAGAATAGACAGCTATCAGCCTGAGTCAAGAAAATAAAAAGAGACCCAAGGTGAACCCCTAGAACACACAAAAGTACATATGAGATTCAATTTTATACAACTGTCAGCCCAGAGGGCTTGAAGCCAACTATTCTCAGGTAGGAACTGTCCAATTCAACTTCCTTTCCCTCTCCATACACTCCTTGTAAAGCCCAAAACCACAGCTAAAAGGTAGGGAGAAGGGAGGCAAGGAGAATCTGAAATCAAAGGAAAAAAGATGTCAACCACACAATATCCTCTTTCACACTGCAGGTTCATGCTGGAGAAAGGAAGACAAAGCAATTACAGCCAAGTCGGTTTAACAGTTGGGGACTGCAAATGGGACTGGACTATTTTAATTTTTCATTTGTAGCTTGTTTCGGCATTATCTATTTTCTAAGAGTGATCAGAAAAGTCATAGGTTCATCTCTGGTACTGTAGATTATATATTGTATATAATATATTACATATTATATAGTATATAATATTGTATATAATATATTGTATATTGTATATTCATAATGCAACATGAAATTGCAGGTGTCTAACTGGTTATAAATCAAAATCAGCACCATACTGGAACTCTGAGAGGAATACAGGTGGCATAGACACGAAAGAGCTGGGCCAGCGCAGCAGTGAGGACTCAGGAATCGCAGGGGGATGTGTTGTCTGTCCTCAGTGCACATTTGCTAATGACGCACATGTTTCTTGCCTACCTTTGATTTTCTTCAGTTGTGTTTAAAGTATCTTCTAGAACCAAGAATACTCGGTGTTTCAAGTGTCTAAAATGTTAAGATCTGAACAAAGTTAAGCACTTTATACTTGCTTTCAAAGGCTGCATTTTAGAACATTTACTTGAGTGGGCCAGGACATCAAGCAGTCTGTTTTTCAGTCAATTCAGCAGGATGTTTCATTCTCAGTTTTGTGTTTGATATCTTCATTTAAAATACTAATGTGCAATATCTTTCACTTTGAACTGGGGAAATGAAAAATTGTTCCCCTTTTATCTGAGTGACCTGTAGCAGCACATTTTTAAAATATGTGTTTGAAAAGGTTTTAATTAAGTATTACTGCTTGGGCTATGTGGTTCTCATCATTTTCAGATCCCTGAAATGGAGAAGCTATGAAATTACAGCAAGATTTTTGTTTCATGAGTATAATACTGCATCATTAACATTTTAATAGTATGGATTTTATATAATCTGTTTGTTTGTAAATATTAAATCATTAGTTATAAAAGAATATTTTTCATTCTAAATGTTATATGTTTAGGAATATATTTTTAATACAATTTCAAGCCGGGCGTGGTGGCGCACGCTTGTAATCCCAGTACCTTGGGAGGCGGAGACCGGAGGATCTGGGTTCACGGCCAGCCTCGGCTCTCTCTCTCTCTCTCTTCCTGTCTCTCTCTCTGTCTCTCTCTCTATACTTAGTGAGGCCCTCCGCAACTTCGTGAGACCCGGTTTCAAAATAAAGTATAAAAAATAGGGCTGGGGGCGTAGCACGGAGGTAGAATGCCCCTGCGTTCAGTCCCTGCTACCGCAAAAAAAAAAAAAAATACAATTTCAAAACCAAGTTTCAGCATTAAAAAAGTCATGAACCTTCTTGAGTTTTGTTTAGTTTTTTATTTTGTTTGGTGCTGAGGATTGAATTTAGGAATATTCTACCTCTGAGCTATACCCCCAGCCATTTTTATTTTTTATTGTAAAACAGAGTCTCACTAAGTTGCAGAGGGTCTTGCTAACTTGCTGAGGTTGGCCTCAAACCTGTGATCTTTTTTCTTTTCAGAGGAAAAAAAGACAGAGGTTTAATTCAAGAAAAAGGAGATACATGTTCAAGGAAAAACGTGGGCCACCTCGAGAATGTGAGAGCAGCCAAACCTGTGATCTTTTGTCCAGCCACCTAAGTACTGGGATTACAGGTATATAAAGGTATATGTAGCTGGGCGTGGTGGCGCACGCTTGTAATCCCAGTACTTCGGGAGGCGGAGACCGGAGGATCCAGGTTCACGGCCAGCCTCAGCTCTCTCTCTCTCTCTCTCTCTCTCCCTGTCTCTCTCTCTCTCTCTCCCTCCCCTATCTTTCTCTCTCTCTCTCTCTCTCTCTCTCTACTTAGTGAGGCCCTCCACAACTTCGTGAGACCCGGTTTCAAAATAAAGTATAAAAAA
>PVJS01056003.1:0-12482 GCA_004027185.1 Glis glis
AAAAAAAAAAAAAAAAAAAGAATTTTAAGAATGTGTATAACAATGCATTGTAAGCTCTAAAGAGCACCTAAGTCATTATTAAACTTTTGACAAGTTCATTTGACCATAAAGAAGAAAATAAAAAGCAATTTTTCTCACCAACTAGTGGTAAATTATTTTCTTCATGAAATAAAATACAGTAATAGGTTTTTACATATGCCACAATTCTAAATCATGACCCACTTGGATTTTCATTGTGTTGAGCTTAGTTCTAAACACTACTTTGTTTTCACCAGTATTTAAAACCACCAAGTAGAATGCTAATCCAAGTACTTATGGCAGAATACACTTACTTAGGAAAAAAAATTTGTTACATATTTGAAAAGTATTCTCTTTTTTTCCTTCCTTCCTTCCCTCCTTCCTTTCTTTCTTGTAATGGGGATTGAACCAAGGGGCATTCTAATCTATAAGCTACACACCCAGCCCTTTTTGGTTTTGAAACAGGGTCTCACTTGGTTGCAGAGAGTCTCACTACTTGCTGAGGCTGTCTTCGAACCTGCAATCCTCCTGTCTCAGCCTCCCAAGTATCAGAATAACAGTTGTGTGTCACCAAGCTTGCCTGCAATGTTTCTTAATAGAGAGACTGGGGAGTTGTTTCTCCTTCACAAGGCTGTGATAGTAAATTTGAAGCCATATTTTCACAGCCCAGTTTCCTCAGAGATATTTATAATGGTTTGATTACACATGGAATGATTGCGCTTCCTGCTTGCTTTCTTTGTTAGGGATTTACCGGATTCCCTGGCACTGCACGGTGTTTGCTGTATTTTCTCTTACCTCTCTTATGAAGTATTTTAAGTTCTCCCTGCCAGTACAACAGGAATAAAAAGACTTATTTATTTTGCTCCTCAAAATGTGCATCACTGCTTCTGTCTTGTTCTAAGCTGTTCATGGTACCCTCTTTAGATTCAAAGGTAAAATTCCCAGCATTTCCAGTCCCCTGGATGATGTTGGTAGGAAACAGGCTGATAAATTATGACTATATCCTTCACAATGCCATATGTTACTGGCAATAATTCTTTTATGAAAATATATATTTTATATATTCCAGAAATAAGAACTACCTTCAGCCCATCTATATCTCATGTGCTTTCCTCCACGTATTTCCTCAGCAAGCTACCTGGATGGAAGGAGTAAAATAATAACAACATTGGTTTTCTTGCAAAAGTTTGGAGTCTTCCCTTCAAACAGAAAGGTATTTTTCTTCTGATTCTTTTCTGTTAGAAATCCATCACTACAGTGAGGCAGAAAGTCTCTTTTAAGGGCATATTATATATAGTCTGAAAAGTTAAAATAGATATGATAATTTACAAAACACACTATACTGTGATTTGCATAACAAATAAACTGAATTAAGTCATGTCATGTAATAAAGTAATCCCCAAATTGTTTGAACATCACCTCATTCAGACTCACATGTTCAAAGATAAGATCACAGATGAATTGGTTTAACCTAACTCTGAACTCATGATTTAGAGAGTGGACCACTGACTGGTCCATTGTCACCTCGTTTATCACTTCTGACCAACCCCTTCTCAAATTGTGCTTACTAGCTTTACTCTCAATCACTTTTTAAACTTCCTCCCTCCCCCATTTTTGCCCAAAACCCTATAAGCACCTTTCTCTAAATTTTCTTGTTTAGAACTATGGACACACTGGTCAATGCTGTGCTGTTACTTGCTCAACTAGATTAGTAGACTAAGCTTTGTGTGATCAACAGATCCTTGATAATTTTTAGAGGGATTTGCCCTCCTGATCATAGTACTCATATTGGGCCTTTTGTTCTTAAAACTTAAATAGTAGTAACAAGGAATATAATGTTTGTTTCCTCCTATTAGATAATAGAGAGGCATCTGAGAAGATATAAAAACCACAGACTTATTCTTAGTCAGACTCAATATCCATTGGCTGATTTCGTTTCTCAGGAGCTGATCAAGAGCAGGTGGTAGACAACCCTTTTACTTTTGAGCAACAGCTCTGGGACTGTGAATCTACAAAATTGAGCCACAAAAGACAATGTCGTGCTCATGTGCTCTCACCAAAAAGCAATAGCCTCTGTTTTTCTTTTTCTTATACCATACAACCAAGGTTAGAAGCTGAAGCAAAAACAAATATTCAGAGTCTCATATAGGGGACCCTGAATAGATAGCCACACTGCTGGACACTTGTTTTGACCAGTGCACAAAATGTTCTTGCTATGGATAACTTCCTCTGCAATGTAAGTAATACATCTCCCCACCAAGTTGAGGGTGGTTGGACTATCTGATGGCTAGGTCCCTTCAAACCTGAGACACAGACCTGATGTCATAAACATTATAAAGTACATCATTGTTGACCCTCATCATTTTTCAGCTCATCTTCCCCCCCCACTCTTCTCACACTGGCCCTGTTTGTTCGTCTTCGCCACTGTTTGTTCATGTCTGTAGTTTACTCATGATGTCCTCATTTGCCCCAGATCCTTATTTTAGGCCTCTATTCAAAAGCTAAACATCATTTTCACACATGTATTTTATTTCCTGTGTTGGAACTAAAACAATCCAAATGACATTTTTAATAGCTGAAGGTTACCACCCCAAAGGATATTTGTTCTTATCTGGATCTTCCTGAAAGAAACAAACATTAAACCAGGACTACGTCTCAGCGTCCCATGCGTCATCTATAGAGCAGTTGCCTACACGCTCTACATCAGGTCAACCTTATTTCTTATTCGAATTTATTTTGTCTTCCTTCCTTCCTTCCTTCCTTTCTTTCTTTCTTTCTTTCTTTCTTTCTTTCTTTCTTTCTTTCTGTGCTGGGGATTGAACCCACAGGCATTGTACCTCTAAGCTTCACCCTATCCCCATTTTTTTAAAATTTGGAAACAGAGTCTCACTAAGTTGCTAAGAGTCTTGCTAAGTTGCTGAGGCTGGGCTCAAACCTGCAATCCTCCTGTTTCAGCCTCCCAAGTACTGGGATTATAGGCATGTGCCACCACCTTGCCCAGCCTAACTTTCCAGTTCACATATGAGCACATCAGAAGCTCTGGCAACAATAATGACTTTCAATCTATTGACTAACGGGCATTTGTTGTGCACCATATTAAAAAACTGTACCCATAAAGAAGAAAGAACTGGCTTATATTGAACATAATTATGTGCTAAGCTATGTGTTTTACATGTTTATCCCATTGAATTAGAAAAAGAAGAATAACTTTACAATCCCATTTTTCCAGATTTTAAGAGGTTAAGAAACTTGCTCAATATCAAACATTTGGGAAGTGTTAGGCTTTGCTCTCAATAAGCTTTCAATCTGGCTAAGTAAATAACCATATTCATGGAACAGTTACATGATAGCATGAAAACAAAATAGATATCAAGAAACAGTACCTCATTAACTGCTCTAATCCTATATGTAGAATTCATATTTTCAGAATTCAATTATGACGAGATTGAAGTATATTTAGAAAGCGTTCTGAAAGAGGTGAGTAATTACATTGGATTTTGAATATGTACAATGGCAGAATGTTTTTGGAGGTAGGAATTGTGGAGAACAGGAACAATACATTCTTGGAAGGAGAAACTATCAGGAGCAATGCTTTGGACCATCAAATTACTAAGGCAATTTTCAATTGCCATTGAGGCTATGAATGGGAGATAGGGATGGAGGGAGAAAAAACTAAAGAAAAACTATTAGTGCTGAGGGAGGTAAGAAATGTAATTGATAGCCACACTATCCTTTCTCTCCAAGAACAACTATAAAAAAGACCTTCAGCTCAAATTGTGGGATTCACTTGTGGGATTCACTGATACCTCCACTGTAAATTCTAAGAGCCACACTTCATGTGTGTGTGTGTGTGTGTGTGTGTGTGTGTGTGTGTGTGTGTGACTGAGGATTGAACCTGGGGGCATTCTACCTCCTAGCTATACCCCTAACCCCTTTTTATTTTTTATTTTGAAACAGGGTCTCCCTAGGTTGCCGAGAGTCTTGTTAAGTTGCTGAGGCTGGCATCGAGCCTGCAATCCTCCTGCCTAGCTAAGAGTCACATTTTGAAACAGAATTTTTGAGAGTGGCCTGATAACACAAAACATCAAAGAGAAATATTTGTTTGGTGATCATTTTGTTTGTTTGAAGATGCCTTTTTCAGTCTTTTCAGAGTTAACAAGATAGGAATATGCGTGGATTAAAGTAAGAGAAAGAGAAAATAATAAACTTTGGCTAAAATGTGGATGCAGTATATGAGAAGGAAACAGGTATTTTTAAGTAACTGAGGTGGGTCAGAGATAAAGTGGAGATTTCTAAAACTTATTTAATTTTTTAACAGATTCTTTCATTAATCCTTAAAACAACTCTAAGAAGCAGGTGTTATTTATAAAGGGTGGAAGTTGAGGTTTAGGGAAGTTCAATACCTGGTGGAAAGACATATAGTTATTAAAGAATAAAGTCTTTATTGTAACCATGAGCCATTGCTTTCTAAGTCCATGTTTTCTCATCAAACAAATTTCATAAAGCAAATAAATAAAAACTTAATAATTTGCTTTGAGTAAACACTAATAGAAAATTTAATAAGCAAAATATTGAAGAATAATTAGTATTTCAATTATGTAATAATAAATAATCTGCCCATGATGAAAGTGAAGGGGTGGGAGGAGTGGAGTGGAGAGGATTGAAAGCAAAACTCTTGATAGAGCTCTTAGAATGCTGAGAGTGCATGCTTGGATTCCAAGTTGGAGACTGCAGATGGAGATAAGAATAGGAAGACTTCTTAGTGATTAAGAGCAAGGTAGACGAACATTCATAGACAACTTCCACACTCAGGCTGCAGGTAAAATATTAGTGTGATATATTGTTGGCTAATTAACTTTATTTCTTAGTCATGTATTGGTTGAGTGGATATCCCTGGAGGGTTGGGAAGGAACATAACTGATGATGGTGTCCCTAATTCTACTGATATGGGACCTGTCTTTGTCCATTTTCTGTTGCTTTGTAAAAATTCCTGAGATTGGATAATGTATAAAGAACAGTTTATGTGGTTCATAGTTCTAGAGCCTGGGAAGTTCAAGGTCCTGGTGCCTGCATTTTCTCAGCCTCTGGTTAGGGCCTTCTTATTGCACCATGACATGGTGAAGGGCATCCCCTGGTCAGACAGAGCAAGCATGCTGGCTTGGGTCTCTCTTACTCTTCTAAAGCCACTAATGCCATCATGGGGACTTCATATAATCCTAATTATCTCCCAATGACCCCATCTTCAAATACTACTAAAATATAAATTTGAAGATTAAATTTTTGACACATGAACTTTGGGGAGACACATTCAATCCTAGCATGAGCCCTCTGGAATTAAATGTCTTTTAGTTAAATGCATGTATATGCATTCTTCCACTGACACTATAATCTTTATGGGCATATTATATTTATTCCCCATTTCATTAAATGTTGTTGACATGCACATAGGTTCAGCGCATTCAGAGGATTGTAAAAATAAATGCTGCTTATGAGAGGGTCCTCTACAACTCTCAAGGTCCTAAGCCTCCCCCCCACCAAAATAAATTAGCTAACAAATATTGCTTTTATTTCACAAAGATCATTGTCTAGTAATTTAAAGAACTAACTTTTTAGTTAATACCCTCACTGCGGAAACTCGCAGCCTACACTTGGTGAAAAGCGTTGTCCCTTCTTGACCGGTGTCAGGGTCAGGAAGCACTTGCTGGAGAAGCAAGTCCTCATTCTTAATTAGTAATTCATTACTGCATGGTTGCGAAGGAACCTTCTGACCTGCAAGACTTCAAACGGGCACAATCATCAGCATTTCCATCCTTTCAGAATAGGAGACGCCTTCAGTCTAAAGTGCAGAGTTTCTGGAATGTATTTTGAGATACTTCTGTTCTTTTGCAACTTTTTTTGTTTTTTTGCAGTACTGGGGATTGAACCCAGGGGCATTCTACCTCCCAGCTACACTCCCAGCCCTTTTTTTTATTCTTTATTTTGAAAGAGGGTCTCACTAAGTTGCGAAGGGCCTCACTGTAAGTAGCTGAGGCTGGCCGGGAACCTGGATCCTCCTGTCTCAGCCTCCCAGGTACTGGGATTACATGCGTACGCCAGCACGCCTGGCTCATTTGAAACATTTTTTGAAAGCCAAGTTAAAAATAATAACCAATTTATGCCTAAAATGATTTCTTTTCTCTGCTATTGGAAATTAAGTAGATTTATTATATAATTGACATTTATTCTTCTTTGGTAAGAACATAGATTCATTTGAATAAGAAAAAAGTCAAGTGACAAAAGTTTAAACTTATTTCTTTGCATTTTAATAAGATGGCAAAAATGGAATAATTTTGTTAAATATGTTATATGTTTAACAGAATAAAGTACAATCAAATGAGCATTTCATCTCTACTGAGGAAATAACTAATTATAATCATGCGGAGTTCTAACATGGAAATAGGAAACATGAGAGAAGATCACAAGAAATAATAAGGAAAACATTTTGTCTTGTATTTTCATGAATCTGGAGGCAAATGTTGCAATGAGGAAAATAAGCCTACTGATAATTATATTTTATTGTCAAATATCATTATGAGGCATATTGAAAATATGGCCCATCTGTTCTTCATTGTCTTCAAAATCTAAAAATAGTACAAATAAAAAAACACTCTAAAATAAAAGATAAAATTATTGATAGTGATATATACATAGATATTTAATAGAAATCAAATTATAGACATGACAATTGATAAAATCAGACAAAACTTGTTTTACTTATTCAACAAAATTATTGATTTCTGCCTTGATTTAAGTGAAATTATTCCTAAGCCACTAATACAATAACTATTGGCTGGTGCCCTGTTTGAGACTTTTTCTTTATTTCACTCCTTTTTATGATGTTATCTTCCTTTGGCTTGGAGGCACCTCTGAGGCCTGGTTGTTTTCCTCCTTTCTGATCTTTATCTGGAATCTTTGCCATCTCCCCTGTGGGAACCTTTGTCTCCCCACTTTTGTTCCAGATGTCTGTCTTTAAATCAACCATTCCTACTAGTAAACTTAGGTTAGCTCTTGCATGTCAGGGCCTGCATCTCTGGAAATCCTCTTTACTGTCTGGAACTCATCATCTCAAAGTTGAGCACATTATTGTCTCACAAACATGTTTCCCTGCTTCTTAGCCTCATCTTAGGTGTCTTCTCAGACAGAAATCTGAGTCATCAAGGTGCCTCTCTTCCCCTTTCTACATTCCTGCATGCAACACATCCCTGTATTCTCACAATTCAACTTCTGGCCTTTTTCTTGAATTTCTTCTTTTTTTCTCTAACTCCATCTGATGTCAGGCATTCATTCTGTCTGTTTCCTCAATTGTATTCCCTTTGTCTTTTTGTTCCTAAATGTCACCATTTCTAGTATTTTTGGAGCTTCATCTTTTCAAAAGTACATCAGGCCATAAAACTCTCCATTTCCAATGTACATTATACAAATTCCATAGAAGTCATAAAATATTCTTAATGATCTGCCCTGCACTTAATTACTGGTTTCGTCTCCTAACACTCCCAGTCCTTTCACCTTTGCTCCCTCCTTTAGAGGACCCTGCAGGCATGAGTCTCTATGCATATGGTGTTTCTTCTTCCTGGATGCACTTTAAAGTTTTCTTCCATCTGGTAAATTTTAAATTATTCTTTCAGATGAAGGTAAAGTGTTGTTTTATTTGTAAGGACTACACTTAAGAAAGCTAGTCATTCTCTCTCATTTGCCACCATATTCTCTTGAACATTTGTTTACTATTACATTATGTTGCTTTGCATTTATTTGTTTTCATGAAGGTTTCTACCACTAACCTTCAGTTTCTTGAGGAAATGGGCCATTTCTTCTTATTCATATTCTCAGTGCCAAAAGAAGCATCAACTAAATTTATCTTACATGAATTAATTCCATCCTCTTGCATAGGATATCTTGGGGTTTGTCAGGCATACATTCAAATGTTACTCTGACACCAGTTGGGTGACTTTATAATTTCTCACAAACTCATTTTTCACATCTGAAGAGTTGTTTTGAGGATTGGTATTATATAGTGCATCTGAAATACTTAGCACAGTGTCTGATAATAAATACTCAGTAAGTTGTGCCAACTGCTATTTCAGGGCTTACATTGAATAGAAAGGAAGTAGATGCTGATAAAATACAGTGGTTTGAGAGAAAAGTGAAAAGTCAAGCAAATTAAGGCTTAGTTAGATTCAATGGAAGTTTAGGTAGAAATGAAGGAATGAGAGAACTGAAAGAAAAGGGGGTTGTAGTGAGAGAGCAGAATGTCGTATTTTGTCAGCAGTTTAATATTCTGCCAGAGGGAATTTCAATTTGATGGGAAGTTCTAAGATATGGTCATAATGGGTCTAAGAAATGGATTGTAAGTAAAGATAATCATAGTTGAGGGGAACAAGGAATTATTAAATGTTACGATACAAATTTTTGCATTTGGATATTAAATGGTTGCCATGGAAATTTTAGACATCAGATCGACTTTGGGTTAAAAGGAGTAGTGTGAATCAGTCAGTATTCAAGAGTGACCGAGAACTTGGTAAAGGACAGTGGTAACAGTGGGATAGAGGGTGACTTGTATGAGGATGGGGAGCACTGGCCTGGAAAGGCAGAACTGACTTCTGACTCAATCATTTGGTTTTGTGAAACAAGGGACCTGGGAGGATGAGCATCCTCTACCCTAGAGCAGGGATCAGCAAACTGTGGCTCCCACATCTGGCCAGATGCCTGGTTGTAAGTGAAGCTTCATTGAAATACAGCCACACTTATACATTTATGTATTGTCTATGGCTGTTCTTGGGATCCAGTGACAGAGTTGATTAATTGCAACAGAAAGCATACAGTCCACAGGCCTAAAATGTCCACTCTGTGGTTCTTTATGGAGAACATTTTCTGACCTATGTTCTAGAAGTTTGCCAGCACATCAAATGTTTCCTAATGCATTCCTGTATTCAGTTAATGCCAGGAACTAGAGAACCATTTGTTGACTATTTGAGAATATGGAGTGGAGAATACTTACCATGGATAATGGGTTTCAGAAGGGATGGTGAACATCGAGAAAATGAAAAAGGGAAGCAAGAGAGACCAAATGAGTCCAGGAGAAGCAGCCTTGAGCAATATGGGAAAATGGTTCACCACAAGATGGTCAAATTGAGAGGCATTATCTTTGGTAAAGGATGAATAAGCATGGCTAAAGAGGCCTGATGGACTTTACAGTCCTAAATTTCTAACGATGACTCTTGATATCAGGTTCGATCAGAGCCAGCATAAGCTAGAGCCTCAGGGGATGCAGAAACTGGACTGTGCAGCATCTGGCTCACCAAGGATAGAGAAGCTCTAGTTGGGATTACAAGCCTGGAGGGTTAGGGGGTGGACAGAGGCAATTCTTTTTTTTTTTTAATGTGCTTTTATTGGTGCACTATAGTCTCACGTCATAATGTAAATCATGTTGACAGTGACATACATGCACATAGCACTTGGTGCCCCCCCGCCTCCCCATTTCCCCCCTTCCCAATACAGAGTACTGAGATTGATGTTGTACAAGAGGGGCTCCAGATAATGGAGGAGAAAGAGCCCAGGAGGTGGTCTAAGGGAAGGGGAGGGGGAAGAGTGAGGTTCATTAATGGACAGAGGCAATTCTACCAGAAGGAACTTAAAAACTCCTGGGCTATAAGCCCCTGCTTGCAATGTCCCAAGGATTATTAGCACACCACAATCCAAAAATGAAAACACATATAACATAAGAACAAGTTCCTATGTCATTTCACAGTGTAGTATTCTATATAGACAAAGGATAGCATTATCTCCATATATTTGTATATAGAATTATATATCAATATAAGTATATGCTCTGCCTATATTTAGTCATTTTGGAGGGTGTAGAATATTGGGGGGCATTTCAAATGTTGAATCTCAAACTACTACACATTTTTGCTTAGAACAAAAGAAAAATAAGGCTGTATTACTTAAAAATAAGAACTAATCACTGCTTCCCTCTAAGTGGTTACCACAGCCTGCTTAAGTTCACCCATTGTTAATGGCACTCACATGATTTAGACACCACATGAATTAAACCATCAAAACTCAGCACTGCCTTTATTAACTATGCCACAGACATAAACTCATTTATTTACTATGTTTCAGACTTCTGTCACTACATCGTAGTATTGGTTGTGGATGTGATAGAGTAAAATGTAAGTCAATTACGTATGGTGTGAAACTGAGAATAATAAAAATATATGAATATCCATCAAATATATCTCTGAACATAGAGAATGTGTCAAAAAAGCAAATTTAGGTCCAGAGGTAAAGAAACACAGTGGATAAGCTTACAACGAGGATGCTTCAAGACTCACATTTAGTTTTCACATAGGGCCTAGATGATTCTGGAGGAGGAAACAACAATATGATGTGATAAGAATTAGACACAGAATAGAAATATAAAGTTGCCTGAGGAAGTGGGAAGACTTCACAAAGAACAGCCAATTTTTATTTTAAGAACAAGTAGGCACCTGCTACCCAAGGAGAGAGTAGTGTTTGGCTTGCTTTACTGTTACCAAAAGAAAAGTAAGAAGGTTAAATTTGGGTATTTTTAAAATAGACTTTTATTGATGCATTGTAATCTCACATCACAATAAAGTTCAGAGTGCATAGCACTTGGTGAGTTTCCCCCTCCCAGTTCCCACCCTCCTCCCTCCCCTTCCCCATTTGTGATATTAAGATGAACATTGATAATTTCATATATGTACCTATTTTTAAAAGACATAATCAGTTTTTGGCTATTACTCAATTTCAGATTTATATATACATATATATATATGTATATATATTCAGTTGTGTATTGATATGAATTGTTGTTTACTTTTACTTTTTTTCATTCCTTTACTTCTTTATTTTTCCTTTAATACAATACTTATTAAGCCACTGCTATGTGTAGAACATAGTAATGGGTTCTGGTAAACAAAGATGCAGCCTTTGGAATGCTCACTCAGGTTGAGGGACTGAGCACAGGGAGATCCAGCAAACCTGGAGGGATGCAGTCTCAGAGACGGCGCAGGGAGTGTGGCCACATGGAAGCTATCAGCTCTGCTCAGGGGGACGTCCTCATTAGGGAGACAGGTTCTATGGAAAACTCCTAAAAATGGTATTTTTTGTTAGAAAATATTTAGATGCTCCTTTTAGGATAAATATTTGGTAGTAACCAGGCTGCCAAGAAATTAAGCAACAAGCCTTTCTGTTTTCTGCCACAGAAATAGAAGGAGTAGATTTTCAAATGCATTGCATAACTCTACAGTATGGAAAAGGAATTAGTTTAGCTAATCAGTTTTATTTTTAAAAGGTTATAAGATCACTGCCCTTATCCTCTTCAAAAAGGAAATTATTGCTGACCTCTGAAGTCTCTTCCAACACTGACAGTCTGTTAGTTAATAACCATTGGAAATGTTAAAAATAAACAGCATTAAGTTTCACCTGAGTTTATGCAGTGCTGAGGGTAATCTTTTTTTTTTATTCTCAGACATGGGAATGTGTTATATCAGAAATCCTTCTCTGATATTCCTCTAAGACATTTTATTACATGCCAAAATGTAATTAGACTCAGGTATACATTTTCTAATCATTTTGGCCAATGTATCCACAATGTAAAAAGATAAATTATATTATTATGCTAATTTGATAAGGTAGAAAAGAAGAAATGTTATTTTGCTTGTGTATTTTTAAATCTCAAAATATAATCAAAATCTCAAAATATAGATGATTTTACTCTTATATCCAGTAATGTACTTGGAGTACCTTGAATATGGCTCAGATATTTATAGCAGGCTAGGACTGGGTCTACAACAAAATCTTCCCATGTTGGAGGAGCAAGTCCTGAGTGTAGAAATTCAGTGACAAGTGCTGAGAGGAAGGGCTGTCCAGAGAACTGAATTGTGGTACTCAGAGAAGTGTCTTGGCAGTGGGTATGGGAGGGCATGCAGGGACACAAGTTCTAGGAGTGGCAGCATTCAGAAGTCCCAGAGAACCCCCAGGAGGGACAGCCCTCAGCAGGTAGCTTGCCAGGCACTTGCTGAATTTCAAGGTTGAATTTTAACTCCCAACAGGCAACCTGAAGGAGCAAAAGGCCATGGTATCCAAGGAGGAGCTAGGACAGAGACATGTAACATAGACTTTTCAGGCACAAAAACAATCCAAAGATCCAGTTGCCAGCTCTAACATATTGAGAGGACATTGAATTTAAAGAAAAGCAGTAATTCAAAATCCAACACCCATTCATGATAAGAACACTGCAGAGAATTGGAATAGAAGGAACATACCTCAGCATCATAAAGGCAATATACAATAGGCCCACAGCCAACATCATACTGAATGGGGAAAAACTTCGAGAGTTCCCTTTAAAAACAGGAACAAGACAAGGATGTCCGCTGTCACCACTCCTTTTCAATATAGTACTC
>PVJS01056004.1:0-12446 GCA_004027185.1 Glis glis
CAGTACTTTGGGAGGCGGAGACCGGAGGATCCGGGTTCGCGGCCAGCCTCAGCTCTCGCTCTCTCTCTCTCTCTCTCTGTCTCTCCCTGTCTCTCTCTCTCTCTCACTCCTTAGTGAGGCCCTCCGCAACTACGTGAGACCCGGTTTCAAAATAAAGTATAAAAAATAGGGCCGGGGGCGTAGTGTGGAGGTAGAACACCCCTGCGTTCAATCCCCGATACCGCAAAAAAAAAAAAAGCCTAGTAAGTATTAACCTCATAACATATTTTAGGAAAAATAACTATATTCTCCAAAACAAAAAAAATGAGTGATAAGAGTGTTGCTGTTTTACATATTTACAAATTCCTCTAATGCTTATCTTAATAGAAGACTGTCCTCAGAGCTGATGCTGCATTCAAGCTGATGCACTGTGTTGTTGATTGTTTATGAAGAAAAGAAAAGCTTAGCCAGATATGTCGTTGGAAAGGGGTCATTTTAATAGAATTTTAAAATGTTAGTGTTTAATGTTCTTCTTGATACTAACTAAATCTGGGCAAGTATGTAGTTTCTTGAAGGTTAGAATGTGTGATTAGAATCTCAAATCCTATCCATGAAGTTTTCATGCTTAATTACACACACAAAACAAAAAACAAAAAAAATCCACACTTTTTTGTATTTTAAATGTATCTTTTACCCAGGAATGATGTGACATCATGCATTGGCCTTTTGGGAGAAAAATGGCTCACCAAGTTATATAGATCTTCCAAATATTGACAAGGTTCAGCATATAACACTTTAAAAATCACATTCATTAATATCCCCATTGGTGTTATTGGAGAAGTCTTTAATATTGGGAAGCTGTCAAGCTCACGGTGGTAAACACAAGTTTTCTGAAATTCCAATTTTCACGTGAAAGCTTGAATTTTGTCATTAGGAATAAATCCTGTGTGTGCCTTGAAACATGACAGATGCACGTCACTCACTTTTGAGGAAATGTCTCCAGCTACTCAAGCCTGCATCTGTCAGTATTTTTTTCAAGTAAAAATGGTGCTTTCTGAAAAAAGTGGGTAGTTCAGCTCACAGTTCAAACACTTGTGCAAATGCTGTTCCTGGAGACAGTCACCGTACAGCCTGTGAGGCAGAAGTGCTTTATGATACTCCCGTGTTGTCACACAGAATACTGCAAAGACCTGAGGGACCCAGGTACAGCTCAGTGGTAGAGAACTTGCCTAGTATGCGAGAGGCCCTGGGTTCAATGCCAGGAAGGAAAGAAGGAAGGAAGGAAGGAAGGAAGGAAGGAAGGAAGGAAGGAAGGAAGGAAGGAAGGAAGGATTCAAGGGTCAGTATATAAAGAGTTGACGTGCTGTTGGCAGTGTGTCCCGCGAGGGCATGGCAGTGGAGCATGTGGCGACTTCTGGTACAGGTGGGGGCCGCTGCTCTGACTTGGGCTATGGTCTCAGCAATTTTCCCCACCTTTGCTCTTGCACCATCAGGAAATGTTAACCCAATGAAAAAGACAGATGATGCATGTATCATTATGAAAAGAACTTTGACCTTGCAGACTCCCCCGATGGGGTCTGATGTGTCTGTGGTAGAGTGTGTATTACACACTAGGTACTAGTCCATGCCCTTTGCCCTATTAAAAAAAACCGAATTGTGCCAGGCATGGTGGTACATGCCTGTAATCCTAGTACTTGGGAGGCTGAGACAAGAGGATTGCAGGTTCAAGACCAGCCTCAGCAGTTTAGCTAGACTTTCAGCAACCTAGTGAGACCTTGTTTCAAAAGAAAATTAAAAGGGCTGGGGGTGTAGCTCAGAGGTAGAATGTCCCTGGGTTAAATTCCCAGTAACACACATACACGTACACGAATTGTGCTAAAACACACGTAATATTTCCACCATTTTAAAATGTCCAGTCAGTGCACTCACATTACGTACATTCACATGGTGCTGCCATCAGCAATCACCACATTCATTTTAGAACTTTTTCATCTTATAAAGTTGAAACTCGATACTCATGAGAGAATAACTGCCCATTCTCCCCTCCACATGCTCTTGGGGTGCACTGTTCTACTTCCTGCCTCTGAATCTTTTTGCTCTAGATCCCTCATGAAAGAGAAATCGTCCAGTTTGTCTTTTCGTGACTGGCTTGTGTGACTCAGCCTCACGTCCTCGAGGTTCATCGAGGCTGTAGGATGTGTGAGAACTTTCTTCCTTCTTAAGGCTGATGTTTCGTCGTGTGTATGGACCACGTTCTCCGTGACGGACACTTGAGTGGCTTCTCCGTCGTGGCTGTTGTGAAGAGAGCTGCTATGAGCACAGGTGTACAGATATCCCAGAGACCCTGCTTCAGATTCTTTGGGGGTGCATGGCCCACAGTGGAGTGGCTGGGTCTGATGGGGAGTTGATTCTATTTCTAAGTTTTGGAGGAACCACTGTCCTCTTCCACAGCAGCTGCACCATTTCGCATTCCCATCAGCGGTGCACAAGACACCCAGTCTCTCCACATCCTCGCCAACACAGGATTTCTGTGTTTTGGATAGCAGCCATTCTAATGGGTGTGAAGTGGTATCTATCTCACTGTTGTTTTGATTTGCATTTCTCTAGTGATTAGTGGTGCTGAGCATCTTTTCATAGGTTTATTTGACTGTGTGTCTTTTTCAGAGAAATGTGTATTCATGTCCTTGCCCCCCCCCTTTTTGGTACTGGGGGTTGAACCCAGGGGCATTCTACCTCTGAGCGACACCCCCAGCCCCTTTTCATTTTTTAATTTTAAAACATGATCTCACTAAGTTGCTGAGGCTGGCCTTGAACCTGTGATCCTCCTGTCTCTGCCTCCCAAGTACTAGGATTACAGGCATGCACCACCAAGCCCAGCTAATGTTTCATATCTTGATAGGGGGTTAAGTAATACATTCAAAGCTTATATAATGGTGCACTTAAGATATAAGTATTTCACTTAGTTATACTTTGAAAAAGAATCTTTCTTTTTGATAGAAATATTAATGTGTGAATGTTTATGTCACTATCCCTAATACCAATCAATTGGAATTGAGTGTTCAAATTGACAGCATTTTCAACCTGATTATTATATGTAGGATGGAATACAAGCAAACATTTTAAAGATTGTAGGATGTCACCTACCTGGAAAAGTTTTCAGAAACATTCCACAATAAATGTTTTATTCAAAAAGAGGATGCCTCAAATTATATAAAAATGTGTCTATATTTAGAAAATGGACTGGAAACATATACACAAACATCTCCATAGGCGTTACATCATAAACTGATTTTATTCTTCTTACACTTCATTATTTTTCAAATGGAGGAACCAGTGTCTTCAAGTGAAAGTCAGACTTCTGTTAAGTCAAAAAGATAAAGAATTTTTAGTTAAAAGAACATTTAAGGAAATGTTTATTGAAAAAATAATATGCCAGAGAGTACAGTGGGAGTTTATGGCAAGCTTGCTGCTATGGAAGATGAGTGTGGAGCACAGGAGAACAGGGTTGTCCTAGGCGGAGTTCAGTACAAGAGCTCATCCCCTGGAACAGAGACAGAACATGGATTTTAAAAAGACAAAATGGAATTTACTATGACCATATTTTCACCTGGAACTTAAAAAAAGTCTGTGGTAATACAGACAGAAGTACTACATGGTATCTGAAACTCTAGAATATTAATTGTTTGATAACATTCCCTATTATATCAACCACTTAAGATGAAAAGGGTTCCATATTTTTATCTTCATTGTATATTTTTTAAAGTTTTCTTTTTCTTTAGATGTTTAAAGTAAAATACCTGGGGAAATTCTCAAGGAGGCCCTAACAGTTCTATTTGGCATCTTCTAAAACTTTATAATTGTGATTAGATAGTTCAGAACCAACATTCTTTTATAACAATATTATCAATTAACTTCTTTTGATCCGTATTCCCCAAGAGCTGTTCTCATCTAAATCTGTAAGGCAAACAAGCCCATGAAAAAATAGATTTCATCTACTTAGAGAAAAAAAAATGGTACAAGAAGGAAAGCTTTGCTTCATAGAGAAAAGGAAAGAGGTAAACTTTTTAAAAGTATCTGAGTCACCTTTAATTTGGTGAAACATTCAGAGTATTCAAGACTACTTAATAAAAGCTTTCATGGAAAGATATTCTAATAATCATGAAGGCAGAATGAGACCAAAAACATTCCTGAGTTTCCTTCTCTGAGCCACCGCTAGTGAGTATGCCTGAGGATTCTACATCAGCCAAGTCTGGATGGGTTACTCCTATGAGATTGTAGATCCAAAAAACCCTGTTGCTAAATAATTAAAATGATTAAGAATTACCCAGAGAGGCAAAAATATAGCCTTCCTCCAAAAGGAGAAAAATGCCTGAGAATTGAGAATGAATAATTTTCTAGATTTCTTAAATGGAAGTCAAGAAAGATCTACTCAAATTCTATGATGACTGATTATTCCTCTAACTTTTTAAGGCCACTTGCCATAACTATGGCATTCTCTACCTGCAAAAGCAGACCGTAAAACTTGTGTTGTGCTGAACTCACTGGGATGCAGTGGGTAACAAGGATATCCAGATGGAAGAGAAGTTTGAAGGCTGTCATGGCAGAAAAGGTTCATATTTTGTCTGAAAGACCAGTACATAAACATGGTTTTTGGAAGTATCAAAGACAGATTTCCATGTAAGATAGGCACTTTTCATTTAGCCAGTGCTGAAGCAAGATAG
The DNA here is from genome assembly GCA_004027185.1 of Glis glis. Lineage (NCBI taxonomy): Eukaryota > Metazoa > Chordata > Mammalia > Rodentia > Gliridae > Glis > Glis glis. The sequence continues at coordinate 4,701 of PVJS01056004.1, forward strand.
TGATTTACCTGTATCACTAAAGCCACGGAGCAACGGTGGATGGGTAAGAGATGAAAAGGCTATCAGAAGGGTCTGTATTGAAGCTAGCTGGTTGAGTGACCTGGTAGGGTTTATTTCATCTTTGAGAGATATTTCGATGACTACAAGTAGGAATGTAACTGGAAAAAAATCAAAGTAAAATTCTTTGAATTCATTCATGCACTTATAACGAAGTTTGAACCTCTCACTGTATCTACATGTATAGAACATATTGGGAGAATTTTACATCATCCAATATAGTCACTGAACTGTTAGTATAGTTTTTCATATATTTTTTATTTACTAGTACATATCACTTTTGTTAAATTTACTTCTCTATGTACAGTCTTCTCATCCATCAATGTTCTTAATGGGGTCAAATGCCAGTCTGGAGGGATTCAGGTTAATTATGCATTAAAAATATTCCTCAGTTATGAATTAAACTTTTCATCCCTGATTGCTTTTTATTCAGATAAGAACTCATGAGCTTTAATTGTTCATCTCTTTTAAGCCCATCTCCGTCTTTTGTGAACATAACCATATTTTTTAACAAGAATCTATTAAGTCTTGTTACATATATGATTTAATTTAAACCTTCTGGAAGTTCATTTGAATGTTATAATTATCTTCATTTCTAAGATAAAGAAGCTATGACTCAGAAGTTAAAAATTTAATTAAGTATAACAGAGCTAGAAGTAAAAACTGGGATTGGAACCCAGGGTTGTTTTTTTTTTAACTTTCTCATTAATCTAATTAATACTTAAATCTTAAAATGTGAAATATTTGTCTGTTGAACAACCTCATGGAAATAAATAAGACAGGGTACACAAAAAATCAATACCAATGCCTCTTACAGAAAGTTTCCGTGTAATTTCATGTGCCATTCTATCGGTATGTGCATCCAGGATTAGCAATTTCTGCGTGTTTTAGAAAATCATTTGGGAGTTTGTTTCCTGGAGAATAAAAGTAGTTAGGATATTTGGGGTGAGTTAGGAGTTGGATAGCAGCCAACAGCAAGACTCTAAATCGTTGACTGGATGTTATGAATGTGTAGTCCAACTTTCTAATTTTTCTAATGAGAAAACTGAAGCCCAGAACATAAAAAACAATTTTAAAAGAATAAAGTATTTTGATTCTGTTGGGCATCAGATACACAGGCCTACCTATCTTCTAGAACTGTTACCTCAGATGAAGAACCCATGACAGGGATCCATAAGTAATTTTACATAATCAAACTGTAAGAAGGTAAAATCTAAAACCAAATATTTCTTGGGATTTTTACTAATATATAGTAAGGACAGGCATTAATTGGAAAAGAAGATTATCATGAATTAATAAATTAACTGCCCAAAGATTTATGTGTAAGAATATTTATTTGATCATTATCTCTGTATATGCAAGCAAGAAATATATGCCATATAAACTCCCAACACTAAGCAACAGGCTAAATATATCACACTGCATGCTTCTTAAAAATGGTTGTGCAGATTTCCAGTAATTGACATGGAAAGATGATATATTGCAAATGTTTTTTAAAAAGGGAAGAAAGGGGGAAAACTGGTTACAAAATAGTATGCTAATATGACTAACTTTAGATATATTGGTATATAATTTATTTAACCTTCAGAACAGCCTGAAAATACAGACACCAAAATATTTCCATTATATCTCTAAGAAGTTTGATTATAGATTGTAATTTTCTCTTTTTTGCATTTGCATTCTTTTAATGTTTACATAGAAAATGTCTTTTTTGTAATAGGAAAAATTTATTTTTCAGTTCTGGAGGTTGAAACCAGAGCCATTCTACCTCTAAGCCACACCCCCAGCCCCATTCTATTTTTCATTTCGAAACACAGTCTCACTAAATTGTTAAGAATCTCGCTAAATTGTTGAGACTGGCCTCAAACCTGTGATCCTCCTATCTCGGCCTCCCAGGGATTACAGGCATGCACTACCTTGCCTGGCTGGGAAAACTTTTCAGGAGGGCAAAGAGTTTTATCTGAGAGGAGGGGGAAGAAGGAAAGTGGGTAAAGGAAAAGGAGGTGACCTCACCAGTACAGAGGAGCTAGGTGAAATGTAGACAGAGAAAGCAACCGAGGGCAGAATCAAAGCCTGGGTGGTTTTAACCTGAAATGAGGAAATCTGCAGAAGAATCCATTTTCAGATATTGGGAACAATTGGATGATCTTGAAGGCCAGTTTTAAGATTCCAGCTGATTGTGCAAATTAAGTTTAATTACCTCGAATTCACCTTCCTGTGTTTGATCTGTAGCTGTCTGATCTTATCACCCTGTACAAGGTCCTCTCAAATGATCAGCCAAATATGATGTATTATCACATGCTTCATAGAACTGGCAAGCAGTAGGCTTTTAGACACGGCACATAATCCAAAGACAAGATACTCACTAGTCCTTTCTGAGGTGTCTACAGTGATTAAGAGGAACCATGAGTCATGTTCATTTCAAACATCTCTGCACCATTTCCATAGATCTATATATGCTAGGGAAAGACTTTAAAACTGGAGAGACTCTGGAGACCATCAGATAGAGGAAAAATGAAAACAGCCTTTATCTCTTACAACAGGTCACAAATGGAAAATACAATGTTTAGAAAGGGCTAGAAAATTAAAAGAATGCTCCTCTCAGTAACTGTAAACTTTAAAGTAATAGGAAGGAGTTCTGTTCTGGTTAAACTATGAGTCAGTACATTTTAAAATAATTTTATTGGTGCATTGTAATTATACAACATAGTGAGATTCAAAGGGCTGCATTTGTATATGCACACAACAATTGGTGTGTGTCCCTCCAGAGCCCACCCAGTCCCCCTCCCCTGCTTCCTCCCTGAACACACAGTGAGAACAGATGTAGAAAATGTGGTCTATACACACAATGGCGTTTTACTCAGTCATAGAGAAGAATAAAATTTTGTCACTTCTGGGAAAATGGATGAAAGTTGAAAACTTTATGCTAAGTGAGATCAGTCAGTTTCAAAAAAGTCAGGGGTCGTATGTTTCCTCTTATACGTGGAAGCTAGAGAGAGAATAGGAAAGAAAAGGGAATTCAGATAAAAGAGGAGCGAGACCAACATTAGAGTGCAAGGGGATAGAAGTGAGAGGGAAAGGAGGCTGGAGTTAGAATTTTAATACATTTTATAGCTGGAAAAATGAAACTGGGAGACGAAAACAACAGAACTAATATTTAAGAAGAAGCAGAACTTTATAACTACAAAGCTTGGAGATTTTCATCCAGCCTTTCCATTCACTATACATAAAAAATATGTTTTGTGAAAGTCACATAGAATTGTGACTTTCCCAAAGCCGCACAATAATGACTTCCAGGTAGAGGACCATGTGCCGTGACTCACCTCCCAGTATGAGACAAGCTCAGTAATATATTGTTAACAGGTATTTATAAAATTACATAAGCTGGTTCCCCTTTCCTTTGTTCGTCAGGGAACACCTGCCCACCCTGTCACCATGGCCATGGGAAGCTGAAGCGCAGTGACCGAGTTCACCCTGATGGCCTTCCCAGCTCTCCTGGAGATTCGAATATTCCTCTTCATGGTTCTCTTGCTAACTTACACATTAACAGCAGCAGGAAATATTACCATCATCTCCCTAATATGGACTGATCCTCACTTGCAGACCCCAATGTACCTTTTCCTCAGTAATTTGTCCTGTCTGGATATTTTATACACCACTGTTGGTACCCCAAAGTTGCTCTCCTGCCTCCTAGGAGAAAAGAGGACCATTTCCTTCACTGGCTGCATCACCCAGACGTATTTCTACTTCTTTCTGGGGACAGCAGAGTTTATCCCCTTGGCTGTTATGTCCCATGACCGCTACGTGGCCATCTGTAACCCCCTGCGTTACAGCGTCATCATGAACAGCAGGGCCTGCCACCTGCTGGTCCTGGGCTGCTGGCTGGGAGCCTTATCTGTGTTGGTACCCACCATCATAGTGACAAGGCTACCTTACCATAGGAAAGAAATCAATCATTTCTTCTGTGACATTGCCCCTCTCCTACAGGTGGCCTGCATGGATACTTGCCTCATTGAGAAGATAAACTTTCTCCTCTCTGCCCTCGTCATTCTGAGCTCCCTGGCATTCACTGCTGGGTCCTACACCTACATCATTTCTACCATCCTCTGCATCCCCTCCGCCCAAGGCCGTCAAAAGGCTTTTTCCACCTGTGCATCTCACATCACTGTCGTCTCCATTGCTTACGGGAGCAACATCTTTGTGTATGTGACACCTAACCAGAACTCCTCACTGGATTTTGACAAGGTAGCTGCCATTCTCATCACGGTAGTGACCCCTCTGCTGAACCCTTTTATCTACAGCTTACGGAATGAGAAGGTAAGGGAAGTGTTGAAAGAGACGGTGAACAGAATTGTGTCTTTGATACTAAGGAAAACTTGACATCGTGTTTAGTAGATCACCCAGTATTTCTGACCTTTAATACATTCATTCTGCTGAATAGGGTGTGTCAATATGCCAAGAAACTGAGAATGTGCCAACAGGATGAGCCACAACCACACAAACTGAAACAAAACAAACAAACAAACAAACAAACAAAAAGCCTTTCCTCATGTCTGGGCGGAAGGGACTCAATCTATGTGTTAACTTACACTTTCACAGCTTCAAACCATGGAAGGTACCTAATAGGGATTTACAGGTCTCCAATTCTACTCCTGGCTAAGTGCATCCATTTTCCAGGGACTTTTGACTGTGTTACAACTTATCTGAGCCTCGTTGTCTCCATCTCTAAATGAAATATTTCACTACTTGTAGTGAGGCATGTAATGTTAGAGAATTCTAATTTATTAGGCACTCTTGAATATCCCAAGAGATTTAGTTTTAACCTCTACTCACCAGATCAAGTACATGTGAGAAGGGAGGTAAAAAGAGGTATGACCCATGATGGTATCAGGCCTCTGGCTACACTGGTGGGAGGCAGAGATATTTGATGAGAAAAGGAACATGAGGGTGGAGTGTGGTGGACCTACTGAGCTGGAGGTTTCTGTGGAACATGAGGGTGGATTGTGGTGGACCTACTGAGCTGGAGGTTTCTGTGGAACATCCAGTTGTCTGTTACATAATTATTTGAAGCTCAGGAAAGTGATATGGCCTAGAGATATAATTTAGGGTGTCGTCAAATATGCTAATGATATATTACAGCCATAAAAGTGACTGAGTTCATCAAGAAAAATAACCAAAAAGACAACCCACAAATTAGTTTAAGGATGGGTAACCGAAAAGAAGGCAAGAGAGGTTGGGGCGTGGTGGCACATGCCTGCAATCCCAGTACTTGGGAGGCTAAGATAGGAGGATGGTGGGTTCCAGGCCAGCCTCCATAATTTAGCAAGGCCCTCAGCAACTTATCAAGATCCTGTTTCAAAAAACAAAATAAGATAAGGCTGGGGGTGTCGCTCAGAGATAGAATGTCCCTAGATTCAATCCCCAGCAGCACAAAAAGAAAAGAGACAAGAAAAGTCAAGGGAGTATGATAGAAACGAAGAGGAGGAAGACAAAGGAAGAATGGCTCAAGTATCATGCCAAAGATAAAGTAGTATCATGAAAAAGTAGTGTTGCCATGATAAGTACCTGAATGACTTTCATAAAAAAAAAAAATTAGTAGGATTTTGGAGAAAAAGCCCAAAACACAATAGGTGGAATGTCATGTTGGTATAAAGAAATGGCGAAAGTAAATACAGACAACACTTTCAAGAAGATTGAGAATACGCACAGTATTGTAATATTAAGGAAGCACAGGTTAGAGCAAAAATTGTTTTCTAATAGGAGATGGGTTTGCTTTGTTTAAATATTGGTTGGAGGCCGGCGCTGCGGCATGGCGGGCTGCTGGCTGCACCTCGCATGCCCGCATCCGCGCCCAGCCGCTGCTCACCCTCGCCGCCCGCTGCTCTGCACAGGCCGGCTGGCCGCCTGGCCGCGGTGTCGGGCAGCTCTGCCCCGGGGCTTGCGGCCGGACCAGCGAGGCCGACCCGGCTGCAGGAGGACCAGGAGAACATCAACCCGGAGAAGCCGGCGCCACCAGGCCGGGAACCCGCGAGGGCGGGCGCCGCCGCAGCTGCCCAAGGTGCAGCACCTCTAAAGGATCTTCCTATAAATGATGAGCTTGTGGCAACTGTTCCTCCTTGCAAAGCAAACAATAAGTAGCCCGCGTTCACCATTCATGTGGATGGAGCCGAAGAGATTCAAAAGAGGGTAGCTGAACCTAAAAGAACAGAATGTGAAGATGCCCTGGCTTTTAATACAGCTGCCCTCGCCTGGACCAAGAAAACCACTGGCCCCTCTCGATTGTCCAATGGATGGTAGTTTTGAGCCACCACAGACTATGGATAAGTCAATTGTATTGGAAGACGAAAAGCCAGCGAGTGTTAATGAAGTGCCAGACTACCACGAGGATATTCACACGTACCTTCGGGAAATGGAGGTCAGATGTAAACCTAAAGTGGGTTACATGAAGAAACAGCCAGACATCACCGGCAGTATGAGGGCCATCCTCGTGGGCTGGTTAGTTGAAGTGGGAGAGGAGTACAGATTACAGAAGGAGACCTTGCATTTGGCTGTGCGCTACGTCGACAGGTTCCTCTCCTCCATGTCCTGCTGAGAGGAAAGCTGCAGCCTGTGGGCACTGCTGCGATGATGCTGGCCTCAAAGTTTGAAGAAATATACCCCTCAGAAGTAGCAGAGTTTGTGTACATTACAGATGATACCTGATGGAGCATCTAGTTTTGAAAGTCCTTGCTTTTGACTTAGTTGCACCAACAGTAAACCAGTTTCTTACCCGATACTTTCTACATCAGCAGCCAGCAAACTGAAAAGTTGAAAGGTCAGCAATGTTTTGGGGAGAACTAAGTTTGATAGACGCTGACCCATACCTAAGTACTTGCCATCAGTATCGCTGGCGCAGCCTTTTTTTTTTTTTTTTTTTCTTTTGCGGTACCGGGGATTGAACGCAGGGGCGTTCTACCTCCGCGCTACGCTCCGGCCCTATTTTTTATCCTTTATTTTGAAACCGGGTCTCACGAAGTTGCGGAGGGCCTCATTAAGTAGAGAGAGAGAGAGAGCTGAGGCTGGCCGCGAACCCTGATCCTCCGGTCTCCGCCTCCCAAAGTACTGGGATTAAAAGTGTGCGCCACCACGCCCAGCAACTGCACCGTTTTCTAAGATGTAAATCAAGGTACATGGTGTACAGTTTTTATCTTGGGTTTTAATTTCACAATCATTTCTGAATATAGAAGTTATGGCCAAGGACAAATTATAGTATCTATTACTTTTTAAATGGTTTTAATTTGTATATCTTTTGTACGTGTATCTATATTAGATATTTGGCTAATATTAAGTGGCCATCTTGTTAAAGTATCACTAATGCCAGCTGTCAAGATAATAAGAATCAATAAATTGATTTGGAATTCTTTGTTAAGTCAAAATTAGTTTGAGGTTAAAAAATATGACTCCAGCCGGGCGTGGTGGCGCACGCTTGTAATCCCAGTACTTTGGGAGGCGGAGACCGGAGGATCCCGGTTCGCGGCCAGCCTCAGCTCTCTCTCTCTCTCTCTCTCTCTCTCCCTGTCTCTCTCTCTCTCTCTACCTAGTGAGGCCCTCCGCAACTTCGTGAGACACGGTTTCAAAATAAAGTATAAAAAATAGGGCCGGGGGTGTAGCGCGGAGGTAGAACGCCCCTGCGTTCAATCCCCGGTACCG
>PVJS01056005.1:0-12486 GCA_004027185.1 Glis glis
TCTGTGTGTGTGTGTGTGTGTGTGTGTGTGTGTGTGTGTGTGTGTGTGGTGCTGGGGATTAAACCCAGGGTGTTCTAACTCAGAGCTCTGTCCTATTTTATTTTATCTATTTATTTATTTATTTTTTTTTGCGGTACTGGGGATTGAACCCAGGGGCATTCTACCTCCAAGTTACACCCCCAGCCCTATTTTCTTTATTTTGAAACAGGATCTCACTAAGTTGCGGAGGGCCTCACTAAGTAGCTGAGGCTGACCGCGAACCTGGATCCTCCAGTCTCAGCCTCCCAAGTACTGGGATTAAAAGCGTGTGCCACCACGCCCAGCTCTATTTTATTTTTTATTTGGAAACAGGGCCTCACTAAGTAGCTGAGGCTGGCCTGGAACCTGTAATCCTCCTGTCTCAGCCTTCTAAGGCATGTACCACCATGTCCTGATGGAAGATTGCTTTTTTTTTGTTAACAATTGACTAATACTTTGTTTTTAATTTTAATTTCCCAATTTTTAGTTTATCCCATGTAGAAAACAGCAGAGGCAACCACTGTAGGATACATTTCATGCCTGGACACAGAACTTGCACACGGTAAGAATCTGTCTCTCCAGATTTAAGGTAGAAGTTTGCCCTGTGATCTCAATTCTCTGGTGAGCCCAAGAAAATTCATTGATTTTCTGTTCATTCTATTGTTTACTTGTTATGAAGACAGGAGTGACAATGTCCAAGCTCTTTACATGTTGGAGCTGAAACTGGAAGTCCAGTTGGGGATTGAACCCAGGGGCCTTCTACCTCCAGGCTCTATTTTCTACCCCAGCTCTATTTTGTTTTTTATTTGGTCTCCCTAAGTTGCTGAGAGCCTCACTAAGTTGCGTAGGCTGGCTTCAAACCTGCGATCCTCCTGTCTCAGCCTCCCAAGTCCTGGGATTACAGGCATGTGCCACCACGCCCAGCTTTTTTATTTTTTACTTTTTTGGTACTAGAGAATGAAACCAAAGGCATTCTACCTTTAATATACACCCTTCCAGTCCTTAAAAAATAATTTTTTTTTTGTTTTGAAACAGGGTATCCCTTGGTTGCTGAGGCTGGCTTCAAACCTGTGATTCTCTTCTCTCAGCCTCCCAAGTCCTAGGATTACAAGTGTGTACCACTACGCCGTTCAGAACTGTTAAGCAGTGAATGCATAAAGGAGACAATTGCGGAGCCTCTTCACTTTCTCTGACCATTGAACATATGGTTGTCTAAAACAGAGGTTATGAACCTGGGTCAGGTGGTCATGTCTTGTGCTCCCTGCCCAGCTTCCATTTCTTAGGAGTGACATCCTGATTTTTCTCAGGGACACACAGCCCTTCCACCCCCTCTGTCCCTGTCTGTACCTGAGTGGGAATGATATTCCTCATGCGCAGGGTCCCGGCCTGGCCAGTTAGGGACGTGCATTTCCTGGGCACAGGATAGAGGCCCTGAGACCTAAGGCTTGACATCCAGGAGACATGCCTTCTGACTCGGTTGAGAGAACTGCCCTGTTGGGAAGAGCCTGCTGGAGAATGGAGCCAGCGCACAGGAAGCACAGGAGACATAGAGCATTATCGGAGCCTCTGGACTCCAGCCCTGGCCAACGCAAAAACTCAAAAGACTTGAGTGTAGTCACAGGTAGCACTTGACAAGACCTTTGAAAGTGCCAAGCACTACTATAAGCATCCCATTTGGTTATCTCATGATATTTAGGTTATCACATTAACACTATTAAATAGTTACTATTCCTTTTTTTTGGTACTGGGGATTGAACCCAGGGGCATTTTACTTCTGAGCTATACCCACAGACCTATTTTATTTTTTATTTTGAAATAGAGTCTATGTTGCTGAGGTCTTGAACCTGCGAGTCTCCTGTCTCAGCCTCCTAAGTACTGGGATTACAGGCTTGTGCCACTGCCAGGCTTAATAGTTACTATTGTTATTTATATTTTGTAGAGGGGAAACTTGAGGTTTGGAAGTTGCTTAAGGTTTACAGGTAAGAAAAGGTAACCAGGAGCCAGGTGTGGTGGCGTACGCTTGTAATCCCAGTACTTTGGGAGGCGGAGACCGGAGGATCCGGGTTCGTGGCCAGCCTCAGCTCTCTCTTTCTCTCCCTGTCTCTCTCTCTCTCTCCCTGTCTCTCTCTCCCTTTCTACTTGGTGAGGCCCTCTGCAGCTTCGTGAGACCCGGTTTCAAAATAAAGCATAAAAAAATAGGGCCGGGGGCGTAGCGCGGAGGTAGAACACCCCTGCGTTCAATCCTTGGTACCGCAAAAAAAAAAAAAAAAAAAAGAAAAGGTAACCAGGAATTCAAATTCAGATTCAGGTCATCTAACTCATGGACTTGAATATTTTATATTTATATATTTTTATCAAGGTTTGTTGACAAATTAAAATTATATATTTTTACAGTGTACAACATGATGTTTGATACATGCATATATTGTGAACTACTTAAATCAAACTAATTAACATGTCCATCACCTCATATACTTACCATTTTTTGTTGTGAGAACATTTAAGATCTCTTAGCAGTACCGTGCTATGCAAGAGATCGCATGATTGGATTTTTTTGTGTGTGTATGTGGTCCTGGGGATTGAACTCAGGGACATTCTACCTCCTAGCTACACACTCAGCCCTATTTTATTTTTTATTTGGAAACAGGGTCTTGTTAAATTGCTATGAGCCTCCCTAAGTTGCTGATGCTGGTAATCCTCCTGTCTCAGCCTCCCAAGTACTGGGGTACAGGTATGCGCCATCATGCCTGGCTCAAGATTGGATTTTTTACCATCTACATTTTCATCAGAGTCTAAAAGACATCTCTGGCTCAAAAGAGATGAAAAGCCATTACCATCTGCTTTTAATGGGTACTAGCTACAAGCTCCAGATCTCTTCTATAATTATAGCTCTAGAATTCTATGTTGTGTTGCTTTTACCTTTTGCAAAAATGGCACCTAACTTCATTTTAACTCTTTGCATATTGGCTCATTTGGATAAAGAGTATGCTTTAATCTTGTTAAAGCAAGATGTTTCCTCACAAATTTAAATCAGCTTGATTTTTTTGTTGTTGTTCTTGATGGTTAAATGATTACTAACTGGGTCTGGAATTACTCAACATTTCTGATGGCAGCCTAGGCTGGGGGTGTAGCTCAGTGGTAGAGCGCATGTTTAGCACGCACAAGGCCCTGGGTTCAATCCCCCAGCTGCCCCCCTACCTCCCTGAAGAAAAAAAAAGATTGAAGCCTAAATTTCTTCTTAGACAATTTCTCAGAGCTAAAGGAATTGCCCCACTACTGCCAGGGCCCTTATTTTCTGGTTTGCTGCTTCCCTCTGTAATGGTGGCGTGATCCTTCTGATGGTGGCTCATTTATAAAACAGTTACATTTATGAAGACTCTGAAATGGGCTTTCATGCTCACAAAGAGGAAATGGCTCTTTGGAGAATAATGGTTGATTACTTGTTCAGTAAGAGCAAAGTTTTCCATTTCCACAAAGTAGAATTTCTAGGCTGTTTATGCAATTTCTCTCAGTGCCTCAATGTCTGGGAACTTCCCAGGGTAATTTAAAGCAAGTTTAAGAGAAAGTAAGAAGCTCCCAAAGATGGTCACAGGAAGTGCTTCTGGAGGCATAACATTCTCCGCAGGCACTTGGATTCTGCACAGCCAGTTCAGGGCCAGTACCAGCATGGTGCAGAGTTCATAGCCTTACATTTCTGTCTCCATCAACATTCTTATTGCTGTAATCCAAAACAACTGACCGCATAACTTAGAGAAAGGAAGATTTATTTGTTCACATTTTTTGGAGATTTTGGAGTTCGGTCCATGTGAGGCTGGGGTCTGCAGATCTCAGGGCATAGAGGTGGGAAGCAGAGAGAGGGAGATAACAAAGGCTCTGCCCTCACATTTTGGTGGCCGGAAGCAAGAGAGAGCAAGCAAGAGGATTCAAAGACAAAAGCACAGACCCTAAGGCCACACCTCCAGGGACCCAACTTCTCCAGCCACAGCCCACCTGCCTAGGTTACCACCCAGCAAATCCATTACAACTTTTGCACTGGTGAGATTATAAACCTCATGACTTAATTACATCAACTCTGAACATTAATTCATGAGCTCTTCAGGGGGACAGTCTATACCTAACCATAACACTTCTCCTGCTCATCTTTCTACCTTAGTTTGGGAAAAATTCTCCTGAGCCTTATTATCCAATGCAGAAACAGTGCAAGCAGTAGGAAGGGCTGTGATCATGATTGAAGAAAAGCAAAAGAAAATGAGCCCGAATACTCCCCCACTGCCCCACCTCCATTTCCTCCTCCTCCTCCTCCTCCTCCTCCTCCTCCTCCTCCTCCTCCTTCTTATTTTTCCTCTTCTTCTTCTTGATACAGGGTCTTGCTATTTGGCAGCAGGCTGGCCTCCAACTTTTGGGCTCAGACAGGGACTAGAGGCATTTCTTGAGTTGAGATGATTACCCCTTAATCCTTTATATCCTAAACCAATGGCTTACTATAAAATTTATTTGACAGTAGATTTTTTTTGGTGGTACTGGGGATTAAACCCAGGGGTATTCTACCTCTGAGATATACCCTTAACCCTATTTTTTTATTCTTTATTTTGAAACAGGGTCTCACTAAGTTATGGAGGGCCTCACTAAGAAGCTGAGACTGGCCACGAACCTGAATCCTCCAGTCTTAGCCTCCCAAGTACTGGGATTACAAGCATGTGCCACCACACCTGGCTGGAAAGTAGATATGTTAAAAATCTGTTTAATGATTTAACCTAAATGGTTCATTTAATATGCACAGAAATAGAATTTGTTAATTTCAATTCTTGTGATATTAAAATAAAATGCTTCTTGCGTGGGATTCTTAATGTTTATTAGTTATTTAACTTGTTTTTTTTCCTTTTCTTTTGCAGTGCTGGGGGTAAAAGCCAGGACCTCATGCATAGTAGACAAGCACTCTACCATTGAGTACATACCTAACCTTTTTTATTTCTAGACAGAGCCTTGCCAAATTGCCCAGGCTGGTCTTGAACTTGATGTCCTTCTGCCTCAGCCTCCTGAGTAGCTGAGATTACAGGTGTGCACCACCATGTCCCACTAGTTTATTTAGTTTATCAATTTATTTAAATCCCTTCTGGTTCCAGAAAAGATTTTAGGCAAGAGGAAGATTGTAAGTAGAGGTTGCTTAGTAAAATGAAGCAATAGTTAGAACTGTGAATTCTTGCTCAAGAAAATGGTATAGTTAATTTTCAATTAACTAGAAATGTGGGCAGTCATTTTGCATAATGTAGTTAATTTAACAAATACTTGAGTGAGTGTTAAGAAAGAATGTAGTGTTAATCCCTTAGTTGAAAGTCTTTATGAACAATATTAACTCCCTTGGTTTTAAGATGCATCCTGAAGAGGAAAAAAAAACCTTTTTTTTGGTGGTACTGGGGATGGAATCCAGGGACATTCTACTGGGACATAAAATTCCAGGGACATAAAACTGGGAGTTTTACCCCCAGTCCTATTTTATTCTTTTATTTTGAAGCAGGGTCTCACTAAGTTGTGGAGGCTGGCTGAAAACCTGCAATCTTCCTGTCTCAGCCTCCCAAGTATGGGGATTACAAGCATGTGCCACCACGCCTGGCTCTAAAGAGGAAATTTGTTTATTTATTTGGTGTTGGGGAATGGAACCCAGGAGCATTCCACCTGTGAGCTACACCTCAGCCCTTTTTATTTAATTGATTTAATTAATTAATTAATTAATTTTTTGTGATACTAGGGACTGAGCCCAGGGGCATTCTACTGCTGAGCTATACCCGAGCCCTATTTTTTAATTTTTAATTTAAAACTTAAAACAGGGTCCTGTTAGGTTAATGAGAGTCTCACTACTTGCTGAGGCTGTCCTCGAACCTGTGATCCTCCTGTTTCAGCCTCTCAAGTACTAGGATTACAGGTGTATGCCATCATGCCAGGCTATTTATTTATTTTTGTGGTGGTGTGGGTGGAACGCAAGGGGGCGTCCTACCTCTGAGCAATACCCTCAGCCCTATTTTATTTTTATTTTGAAACAGGGTCTCACTAAGTTGCTGAGGCTGTCCTCGACCCTGCGATCCTCATGTCTCAGCCTCCCAAGTACTGACTGGGATTACAGGTGTGCGCCACCACATCTGACAAGAGGAACATTATTTAATCCTTACCAAAGAAAGGTTCACAACAAGACAGACTCAGTGCCATCATTCTGAATATTACTTTTAACTGGTCAATCATCTAGATGAGCGGTCCTCAACTATTTGACCTGTTTTGATTGTTACCAATGGGAGTGCTACTGGCACCTAGTGGTTGAGGCTGCTAAACATGCTATAATCACCTCCCCTCCCCCTCAAAAATTACTCCCTCAGGCTGGGCGTGGTGGTGCATGCTTGTAATCCCAGTACTTTGGGAGGCGGAGACAGGAGGATAGGGGTTCGCGGCCAGCCTCAGCTCTCTCTCTCTCTCTCTCTCCCTGTCTCTCTCTCTCTACCTAGTGAGGCCCTCTGCAACTTCGTGAGACCTGGTTTCAAAAATAAAGTATAAAAAAATAGGGCTGGGGGTGTAGCGCAGAGGTAGAACGCCCCTGCGTTCAATCCCTGGTACCGCAAAAAAAAAAAAATTACTTCCTCAAAAGTCAAGGGTTGGACCAGTGGTGGTGGTGCACCCCTGTAATCTCAGTACTTGGGAGGATGAGACAGGAGAACCTCAGGTTTGAGGACAGCCCCGAAGCTCTCATCAACTTAGTGAGATTCTGTTTCCAAATAAAAATAAAACAGCTGGGGGTGTAGCCTGGAAGTAGAATGCCCCTGGGTTCAATCCCCAGTACCCCCACCCCTCCACACACAAGTCAAGGGTTGAGGAAGTCTGGTCTAGGCAGGGAAAGATGGGGCTAAATGGGCCCAAATCTAGAACAGAGGTGAGAAATGCTTATTTCTGAGTTTAATACATTTGCTTTGCTTCTTTTCCCTTAGAACGTTGGGCGGAAGCTCTCTACTTATTTGAGGATTCGAGCTGGTTGGAATTACATTGTTTTATCATCTCCATGATTACGGTTGTTTAACCCGGGGCGATACCTACTGTGGGATGCACATCTGCTACATTCCCGTTTCATAACTACCCAGATTATTATCTCTAACTCACTTAAACCTTGCTCTTCTTTTCCGCTTTAATGACTGGAACATTTAAAAACTCTCAAGAATATCTGTTTCCATTCCATTTAATCCAGTGGGTGGAATAGTTTTTCAGGGTGGAAAAAGTGAAAATAAAATTTGTTTTAACATCACATCGCAAATCATACTCCCTATCCCCTCCTCTTGATATCTGTTAAGAGAACTGTGACCAGATCACGTTTACTGTTCAATACTAAAACCTCCAAAGTAAAGTTGTCATTTTGTACACGATCCCTTCCCCTATCACATGTGATACTGTTGTATCTATTTCTTGTCAGGATTTTCTTCTATTTTCGATTCCTACAGAAGGAGAGAGTTGTTTGACGACCTGTGAGTGTTCTTCTAGCTCTCCAAATGCATCGCTCCATATCGTTTTTCAACACTTAATTGTGTGTAGGTTTTCATTAATTTTTCCCTGTGTTTGTGTGTGTGTGTTTGTGTGTGTGTGTGTGTGTGTTTGGCCTCAATAGATATGCTGAGCTGAGGCCTAATACCACTTATGAAAATATTAGTTATGAGCTCTGTAATGGCAAAGGCTGTGCATCCCGAAGGCTGTTTTACCAAAAAGGTCACAAAACAAACCTCAGGGCTCCTCACGTGCGTGGACCCATTGCAAGACTAATGTCCTCCTCCAGTGACCTGGGGAGGAAGCTACAGTTCCAGCCACTTACCAAGGGCACAGAATGCTGCTCCAAGGTAGGGGTCACTCTCTGTGCGGGACTGGCTGGTTTTTATTTATTTATTAATTCCTTTGGTACTGAAGATTAACCTAGGGGCATTCTACCTCCAAGCTACACTCCCAGCCCTATTTAATTTTGTATTTTTGTTTGTTTGTTTGTTTTTGCGGTACCGGGGATTGAATGCAGGGGTGTTCTACCTCTGCGCTACACCCCTGGCCCTATTTTTTTTTTTTATGCTTTATTTTTGAAACCGGGTCTCACGAAGTTGCGGAGGGCCTCACTAGGTAGAGAGAGAGAGAGAGAGAGAGAGAGAGAGAGAGAGAGAGGAGAGAGAGGAGAGAGACAGAGAGAGATAGATCATGCGCGCGCGCATGTGCGCTGAGGTTGGCCACGAACCCGGATCCTCCGGTCTCCGCCTCCCAAAGTACTGGGATTACAAGCGTGCGCCACCACGCCTGGCCTTAATTTTGTATTTTTGAAACGGGGTCTCACCAAGTTGATGAACAATCTTGCTAAGTGAGGCTGGCCTAAGACCTGCAGTCCTCTTGTCTCAGCCTCTCAGGTACTGGGATTACAGGCCTGTTCCACCATGCCCTGCTGACCTGAATTTTAAGTGTACCTGTGTGGTTTTATCTAACCCCTTTTACTTCTGCCATCCACCTTGTAAATAACAAGTATTGTATAGCCACCAGTCCTAAAAGAAGATATACTTGGAACAGTCTTAATCTAGAACCTTTGCCTGAGTCACAGACACTACAACTTACCTATGGGCCAATGAGTGAAAAAGTGTTTGTAATGTTAGCCACTAAGATGGTGGGGGTGTTCACATTACTGCTGTCCTGGTGGCGGCCCTGGGGCTGGCAGTACACCACACTCACTCGGCCCTGGTTGGCCTCATTGAGTACGCAGACCCTGTCTTTGACCTTAGGAGAAGTTGCTGAACAAGAGGCTGCTCCACTCCCTGCTCAGATGTGTGTGTGGTGCACCAGAGCCAGCCACTTCCATTCTGGTCAATGGTGGCCAAGACTAGCGAGATCAAAGACTGAGCTTTCAGGGGCATAGGAAGCCACACCTAGGCAGGAAAATGAAGGAAACTGCAAGCGTGGTCTCACTAAAGATGAACTGTAAAATAGTAGAAAAAAATTATTTTAAGCCGGGCATGGTGGCACACACCTGTAATCCTAGTACTTGGGAGGCTGAGACAGGAGGACCACAGGTTCGAGGACATCCTCAGCAAGTAGTGAGACTCTCATCAGCCTAGCGAGACCCTGTTTCAAAATAAAATAAAAAATAGGGCTGGGGGTGTAGCTCGGAGGTAGAATGCCCCTGGGTTCAATCCCCAGTACCACACACACCAAAAAAGCATGTAGCCAAAAGTGTAGAAAGAAGAGATTCTAGAGATGCATCGGACAGTTAACTAATAGTAATAATAAAGGATGATGCTAACTTTGTTATGTTCTGGGATTTGTCAGCTTTGACACGTATAGTTGCTTATGATTTCTTTTTGCATTTTAAAATATTCTCCTTTGCATCTAATTTTGTTTTTTCCTATTGTTTTTCTTAAAAGGAGCCACAAAATTGTACAAGGTTACGAGCCCTGAAACCGAGGCAGCTACGGTTGGTGAAGAGGGGCCAGGCTGCAGCCACCAGGTCGTGGCAAGGTGCCTGCAGGTGGCTGACCCCTAGACAGAGGCACTGCGGGGTGAAGTGCACGTGGGGCCTTGGCTTTATAGCTTGCTTCACTGAACAGGCCACACTTGAAGTCACTGCCGGAGCTTTCCATTCCTGGGCCAGTGATTTCCTTTTCCTCTGTAAGGAAACGTGGCCTCCTGGGATCAGCTGCCGTACGAAGTGTCCGACTGGAAACAAGAGCGCACCATGCGCATGAAACACAGTTTTCCAAAATATCATTATTTCTTTTCATTCCTTCCGAGTGTCATTATGTCCTAGTTCAGACTCTCATTATTGCTTACCTAAATTATTTTTATTATTTATTTTTTGTGGTACTGGGGATTGAACCCACGGGCATTCTACCTCCGAGCTACACCCCCAGCCCTATTTTGTATTCTTTATTTTGAAACAGGGTCTCACTAAGTTGCGGAGGCCTCACTAAGTAGCTGAGGCTGGCCGCGATCCTGTGATCCTCCTGTTTTAGCCTCCCAAGTACTGGGATTACAAGCATGCACCACCACGCCCGGCTCTTACCTAAATTATTACAATAATATTCGGTTTCGAAGCCTCTATTTCCAAACCATAAAATGGGTAGCAAGAGTACCGTCTCACCCATGTGAGTGTTGTGAAGATTATATGAGCAGGTGCATAGCTCTCCTTGTGTATTCTCTATCACGTAGCAAGTGCTCAGAAACAGTTCCCCCCTTTCCAGTGTTTTCCCTTTTCCCAGGAATGCCTTAGCAGCTTCGTGGCGGATCCTGCCATGTGCTTCTTCAAGGAACGCTCTCTATTGAGTACAGGTGAAATCCCTTTGCCTGGCTTTCAAGGCCCCATGACGTCTAGCGCCAGTGCTTGGTAGCTCATGCATTCTGTGAAGTATTTTCTGTTTCTGGGGCATTCTACCTCCGAGCTACATCCCCAGCCCTATTTTTTATTCTTTATTTTGAAACAGGGTCTCACTAAGTTGCGGAGGGCCTCACTAAGTAGCCGAGGCTGACTGCAAACCTGCGATCCTCTTGTCTCAGCCTCCCAAGTACTGGGATTTCAAGCGTGCGCCACCACGCCCGGCCACTCTGGTGTCTTTAATCATGGTGCCCTTCAAGTTGGGCGCTTTCTTTTCCTTTCTTGGCTTCTCAGAAAGCATGTATGCTGCTTCCTTTGTGAAGCCCTCTGAGATCTCCACACCTAACTTCTATATTGTCCACGGTATGACCGCGCTATGCTTATACTTTTATCCCAGTATAGCCCAGGGGCATCCTACCTCTGAGCTACACCCCAAGCGCTTTTTAATTTTTGTTTTTGAAACAGGGTCTCACTAGGTTGCTGAGGGTCTCACTAAATTGCTGAGGCTGGTCTTGAAACTGCGATCCTCCTGTCTCAGCCTCCCAAGTACTGGGGATTTACAGGCATACACCAGCTTTAATTAATTTTTTGAAACAGGGTCTAAGTTGCTGAGGGTATTATTAGGTTTCTGAGGCTGGCCTTGAACTTACAATCCTCCTGTCTCAGCCTCCTTGAAGGGGGAGCATCCATTTAATATGATTGGCATACTGCTGGGATCTGAGTAAAGTCTCTAAAGAGGTATAATGCTTAGGACTTGTGATAAACTAAACTTTCTCTTCCCCCCGCTCCCTCCTTTTTTCCAAAAAAATGCTGTGGAAAAGAAAAGAAAGGAAGAAATAGCACTTAAAATTCTATCATTGAATAGACAGGTTGCGCAGGGAAGGGTGGCTTATGCCTGTAACCCCAGTACTTAGGAGGCTGAGACGGGGGATTGATGGTTCGAGGCCAGTGCACATCAACTCAGAGAGACCCTGTTTCAAAATAAAAAATAAAAAAAAGCTGGGGATGTAGCTCAGAGGTATGATGTCCCTGGGTTCAATCCCTGGTTTAAAAAAAAACCCAGAAAAAACAAAAACCAAGTCTTCATACTTTTTTCTGCTGCTATGTTTCCTGCTTTGATAATGATCTTGATACTTTGTAAATTGCTTTTCCGGTTTTGCCTTTTTCCTATTCCCCGTTTCTTTCCTCCGTTGTGGCTGGTGTGGCTTTGTCCTTTCCCTAAGCTAGTCACTGGAAATTGGAATTCTGGTTTATTTGGGAAGATCTTGGTCATCCCTACTCAGTAATGGAAGCAATTAGGGACCAAGAACATAAGAGGCTTTACTTCACCCTGTAAATGACAGTTTTTTCATTTTCTTTTTTCTTTTTGCAGTACTGGGGATTGAACCCAGGGGTGCTCTACCACTGAGCTACGTTCCCAGCCTTTAAAAATTTTTTTGGTACTAGGGATTAAATTCAGGGACATTCTACCTCTGAGTTACATTTTTGTTTTGAAGCAGGGTCTCACTAGGTTCCTGAGAGTCTCATTATGTTTCTAAGGCTGTCCTTGAACCCGCAATCCTCCTGTGTCAGCCTCCCAAGTACTGGGATTACAGGCATGCACCACCATGCCAGGCTCCTAGTCCTTTTTAATTTTTATTTTTGGACAGTGTCTCACTAAGTTGCCTGGCTGGTCTTGAATTTCTGATCTTCTTGCCTCAGCTTCCTTAGTAGCTGGGGTTATAGGCGTGCACCCCTATACCCAGCGAGATAACAGACTTAAGACTAGATAAAGATGAATGGTCTTATGTAATGGCATATGGATGTTGGGGTGCCATTATTTAAAGCCTAAGAAATAAGATGGGCTTTTATTATTAAAAGTTGAAGCTTCTAGCCGGGCGTGGTGGCGCATGCTTGTAATCCCAGTACTTTGGGAGGCGGAGACCGGAGGATCCGGGTTCGCGGCCAGCCTCAGCTCTGTCTCTGTCTCTGTCTCTGTCTCTGTCTCTCTCTCTCTCTCTCTCTCTCTCTCACTCCTTAGCGAGGCCCTCCGCAACTTTGTGAGACCCGGTTTCAAAATAAAGTATAAAAAATAGGGCCGGGGGTGTAGCGCGGAGGTAGAATGCCCA
>PVJS01056006.1:0-2500 GCA_004027185.1 Glis glis
TCATGTGTGTGTGTGTGTGTGTGTGTGTGTGTGTGTGTATGTGTGTGGTGTTGAGACCAGGGGCATTCTACCTCTGAGCTACACCCCCAGCCCTATTTTATTTTGTATTTTGAAACAGGGCCCCGCTAAGTTGCTTAATTGCTGAGGCTGGCCTCCAACCTGCAATCCTCCTGTTTCAGCCTCCCAAGTACTGGGATGACAGGCTGCACCACCACACCTGGCTCTATTTAGAATTTTAATACTAGGAATAAAGGCAGTGCCGTCCTCTTTGGACTCCTAGGAAGGAAAAGATGCATTTCAGGTTCTTGAATGCTAAGAAAAAGAATTTCTTATGATATGGGATTGAGTACATTTCAAAGTAAAGGGGTTAAAAGTAAGAAGCCTTTTATTTCAGAAGCATCGCATAATGATGTTCATAGTCAAGAGATGAATAAATTATTCATTATCTTTCTGTCTCCGAGAAAATCAAAGGGCTGATTTTGAAATATTAGGCATTTCACAGCAGTAGACATGTGTATCTACTGTCCACTATAATAATTTATCTAATTTATTTGCAGCTCCCCAGTAGGAAACATAGCCTCCTGATTGTTACCAGTAAATCAAGCTCTCGTTATGTCCTAAAACTTTCCTCTTTTTCATGGTTTGTTTCTGCATTCCTAAGTCAGTCGTGAGTTTTTCATATGTAATATGAATTGCATCATATTTATGTTTTGTAAAAGCAATTAGGAAAGAATTATTCAATGTATTTTTCCTTCCCTCCCTCCCTCCCTTCCTCCCTCCCTCCCTCCCTTCCTCCCTCCCTCCCTTCCTTCCTTCCTTCTTTCCTTCCTTCCTTCCTTCCTTCCTTTTTGGTAGTATCGGGGATTGAACCCAAGAGCATTCTACCTCTGAGGTACACCCCCAGCCCTATTTTATTTTATTTTCTTTGGAAACAGGGTCTCACTAAATTGCTGAGAGTCTCGCTAAGTTGCTGAGGCTGGCCTCCAATCTGTGATCCTCCTGTCTCAGTCTCCCAAGTACAAGGATTACAGGCATGCACCACCACGCCTGGCTTATTTTCTTTTAATTATTTCAGCCTGCTTGGTTTCCATTTTGTCTGTTGAATGCTAATACCAGTTAATATTTATTGAGCATGTACTCTGTTACATGTCTTGTGTTAAGCATTAATTCAAATATTTCCTAAACCGGGCGTGGTGGCGCACGCTTGTAATCCCAGTACTTTGGGAGGTAGAGACCGGAGGATCCGGGTTTGTGGTCAGCCTCAGCTCTCTGTCTCTCTGTCTCTGTCTGTCTGTCTGTCTCTCTCTCTCTACATAGTGAGGCCCTCCGCAACTTCGTGAGACCCGGTTTCAAAAATAAAGCATAAAAAAATAGGGCTGGGGGTGTAGCGCGGAGGTAGAACGCCCCTGCGTTCAATCCCCGGTACCGCAAAAAAAAAAAATCCTAATAATTATTAACATAATCTTCATAGTACTTGGTTGCTTTGTGGTATTTTGTGTCTCTATTCCAAGAAAGAATACCAAGAAAGAGGCAGATATTTAAAAGCAGGAAAATCGATGCACTTAATAGTGGAGAGACTTTCAAACCCGGCTCCGTTCTTTACCAGCTATGTGGTCTTTGGAAAAATGTATACATACGATAACATGAATTTTCCTAACCATAAAATGAAGTAATAGTCTTTGGTAAGGCCACTAGGAAGGTGAAAGTAACATGGAAAAATAAGATAATGATTTGGCAAAGTGAGTAGTTTAAGGGGCCCAGAGTTTTTAGTTGCGTTTATTTACAGGTGTTTAAATTCCCATGAGCACACTTAGTTTGCATAATCATGTGAACGTAAATGAGGACTTCATTCTCTGCCTAATTAACAGGTTTGATGTTGTAGATCTCATGAATTGATGCATGCGAAATGATTTGTTTGTTGCCAACTACCCTACAAATGTAGCTGTTTTTTTTTTTCCTTTGGAACTTACTACATTCTGTGGAACATAGGTAGAAATTATTTCCTACTTGACATTTTATGTTCAGGGTAAGACAATCCCAAAGGACCCACAGATATGTCCTCTATGTTAAAATTGAGAGAATGCTTGTGATTTGGCCCAAAAAAGACACTGTCAGCTGGGCATGGTGGCTCACGCTTGTCATCCCAGTACTTGGGAGGCTGAGACCGGAGGATCCGGGTTCACCGCCAGCCTCAGCTACTTAGCGAGGCCCTCCGCAACTTAGCGAGACCCTGTTTCAAAATAAAGAATAAAAAATAGGGCTCGGGGTGGGGCTCGGGGTGGAGCTCGGAGGTAGAATGCCCCTGGGGTCAATCCCAGTATAGAAAAAAAAAAAAAGACATTGTCAAGATGCGCCAGGCAGGCCGGGCATGGTGGGGCACACCTGTATTTCCAGTACTTGGGAGGCTGAGACAGGAGGATCTCTGGTTCGAGGCCAGCCTCAGTAAGGCCCTCTGCAACTTAGCAAGACCCTGTTTCTGAATAAAAAATAAAATAGGGCT
>PVJS01056006.1:5000-12484 GCA_004027185.1 Glis glis
TACTAGAGAGAAAGAATGAAGAAAGACAGATAAAATTCCATTTAATATATGAGAGTTTTTAAAAATTTAACATCCATGCATGTTATGAAAATATTAGCTATCTTAAATAATGTGTGAGATTCTTCTTACATGTAAGGTTCTGAATTGCCAAGACATTTTGGTTTTTATTTTCTTTATTTTGGGTCTTTTTTCTATTAACTATCTTTATGCTCTCCTTGTACCTTGTTCTGTGACTTAAAAGATTGTTTTTTGGTGTCATTGCATTAGATTTTTATTGACAAAAAAATGGCTTGAAAGTGATTGGAGGATTAAAGTTACTTGAGCCTTAAAAATGTTCATAGCTTCCTTGGAGGTTTAAACATGAGAGGTTAAGATGAACCCTGCACTCAGAATATATATTTATTGCCGACGTAGCTTCTTCAGGGCACCTAAACTCTCTCTCACCAAAAATTGTTTGACAAAGCCTGTGATTTAATTAGCACTGTAGCATAGATTTATGGAAATGAATCCCTTTCCTAGCAACTGGATTTTAACCCTCTTTTCAGATCCGATCATCATAAAAACTAAACTCCATAAAATAATTCCAGACTAATGAGTGATTATAATGAAAATCTGTTTCGGCCATCTGGATTAGTTAGCATTTTTGTTGCTGTGACTGAAACGCCCAACAAGGAGAATGTAGAAGAGGAAAGGCTGATTTGGGCTCACGGGTTCTGAGGTTCAGTCTATGGTCAGCCGGCTCCAAGGCAGAAACATCATGGCGGCTTGGTGGAGTAAGGTTGCGCTCAGCTAATGGCAGCTGGAAGCAGAGGGCAAGAGGAAGGGGCTAGGGGCAAGTATAGTCCTCCATGCTGTGCCCCCAGTGACCTGCTTCCTCCTCCTATGCCCTGCCTCTCAACTTTGCCACATGGGTAACACACGAGCTTTCCTGGGGGCATTCCACATCCCAGCCATAACACTATCTTCTCTCTCTCTCTCTCTCTCTCTCTCTCTCTCTCTCTTCTTACCCACCTCCCTTCTTTTTGCAATAGCATCGTATTTTCTTTGGGGAATTACAATTCCATGATTCAGTGTGTTCCTTCGGCCGTTTGTCTGTTACTCTCACCTCTGGCCAAACAGCTAGCCCTGGATCTAAGCACAGACAGTTGCACTCATTTTTCCTGAAAGTTGAGAATCAAGCAAAGTGACACAGAATTGGAAATATGAGTGGAGGGTTGTCGTGAGTGTTGAGATAGCTTCCGACTTTCTGCAAGAAAGACCTTTGCTCTGATCTCTAAGCTGCTTTGGGTCCCGTCCCTCCAGGGTCTGGGTCGCTGATCCTTATTTTTACTGTGAGCACAGATAACTACCTTGGTAAGTTGCATAAAATATTTAAGGAATACATAACACCAGTTGTAACTTATTTCTTTTTTTTTTTTTTGTGGTACTGGGAATTAAGCCCAGGGGCATTTTGCCTCCGAGCTGCACCCCCAGACCTATTTTTTATTATTTATTTTGAAACAGGGTCTCACTAAGTTGCGGAGGGCCTCACTAAGTAGCTGAGGCTGGCCACAAACCTGGATCCTCCTGTCTCAGTCTCCCAAGTACTGGGATTACAAGCATGCACCACCAAGCCTGGTTACTTTTTTCAATAATATAGGAAAAATACAATTTCCCCATCTCTTTTGATAAGGTCAGCATACCAGGTAATAAGTTATATATAAAGGGTATAATAAAAGATATAGAAAGGCTGTATATGTTTGTATATGTACATACATGTATATGTATAATATATATTTTATATAACAATAAATTTATATGCAATATATTATATAATCATATTTAATCCATAATACATAATATTTATAAACATATGTATCCTATATGCCATAATGAAATTAAAAGAACAAAACTTAGTGAGACCCTGTTTCAAAATAAGAATCAAAATAGTACTGGGGGTGTAGCTCAGAAGTAGAATACCCCTGGATTCAATTCTAAGTACTACACACAAAAAAACTAATTGATATCACTCATGAATTTAGAAAATCCTTTAAAAATTTAAGAATATTAGCTGGGTGTGGTGGCACATGCCATGGATTCTTTTTTACATACCATGTTAAAAATACCTAGGTACAAACCAGTATCTATATTAAGGTTCCATATATATGAGTTCAAATAACAGACATCGTTAATCTTCAGTGAGAAATTTAAAGTTATAAATTGATTTTGCAGGTGGTAGGATTGACCAGTAAGGACACTTAAAAACCGTGGCATGAGTCAGGCATGGTGGTGCACACCTGTAATCCCAGTACTTGGGAGGCTGAGACAGGAGGATCGCAGGTTCAAGGACAGCCTCAGCAATTTAGTGAGACTCAGAAACCTAGTGAAACCCCGTTTCAAAATAAAAAATAAAATAGGGCTGGGGCTGTAGCTCAGAGGTAGAACGCCCCTGGGTTCAATCCCCCGCACCACACACAGCAACAACAAGCCTGATGTACATGTTCAGTATCTAGATCTCAGTGATGCTAACAGACATATTCAAAATTCATTGAAGTTTACACTTAATATCTGAGTTTTACTAAATGTCAAATAACCACACTATACAGAAAAGCAAAATTATAAGGACTCAGTGACATAATATTTTTATTTATGGATTATGACACAATTTTAACCAACACAGTAAGCAATATGAAGACACTCTCTTGATAAAATGTCTTTATTAAAGAAGTACACTAAAAGAAAATTTACAGAGCTTAAGTCAAGAGAACATAATGAACATCTGGTATTTTAGGCATGCTTTTAAAAATTAGCTGACTTTTCTGAACTATGGCATATTTACAAAGGTTCTCAGAGTAGGTTTTTCAAAAAAATAATGTTTTCCATTTTTGTAGAAACTAAGATTGAGTCCTCTAACTAAGGTGATATATTAGAGTTAAAATGATTTGTTAATTTATAGAAGTCACTGTCAGTTATTATAATTATTTAGTATTAAAATCAATAGTCTTTGAACATAATAATGCATATGCTACACATAAAATACATCTTAGTAAATGAAAGACTTAAATACCCTGTCAATGAAACATTAATTCTACTTGCTAGATAATCAAGATATAGCAATAAGATTTGGAAAAAAAATGCCAGTAAGTTCAAGTTTGATTTTTTTTCCTTTCTCTCAATATCCTGGTAACTCATGCACAGAATGTTGTGGATGATTTGTTTTTCGAAATCCAAATTTATGCACTGTGAGTGTAAAGATAGCAATCCCTGTTTTATGTTAAGAATAAAAAACACATTTCCCCTCAACTTGTCATATAATTTTTCCACTGCCCTCATGGTTTTTATGAAAAGACCTAGCCCTTTACAATTTGAAAAATAGCTATATTAAAATCAGACACACACACACACACACACACACACACACACACACACACACACACAAATCTATATATCCAGATTGCTTTGGGCTAGTACCAAAGTCATAATGAAAATATCATTGGCAACTCGAAATCCCCAAATCCTCTTAAAGTTTTGTTTCAATTACCAATTTATGTACATATTCATGTAATGACTTTTCTCTCTTGAAAAAGTCTTGGAAAAGTTTCTTTGAAATCTAAGGCTCTGATATGAGCATATGTACCATTATATTCTATATATCTATTTTTTTCTAAACATTAAAATGGATCTCCCATAAGGTTGGTATGTTTCTGTGAATATTATCACCACAGTAGCAATCCATGCAAGTATAGAACAGTTGGTTTACTGTATACATAATGGGCCTCTTTGCCTGGTGGCCCCAGGAGAAGAATCAGAAAATTCAGAAGGTAGCAGGGCTCCTTCTACCCAAGTTGAGTCACCAAAGGAAAATCAAAAGAAAGTAAGAGATGTAACACTTCAGGGAGTAGATGAGCTTCCCTATTGGGCAAAAGGTAAAGATTTTATTTAGTGCTGTAATTGTGCCATGTCGTCCACACCCATTGTTCAGTGTGTTTTCTTACTTCACTGGTGGCTCTGCCTATTTCCCTCCGACTTGACTTCACAGCTTCAGTAACTGCTGTCCACAATCAGACACACACAAAAGGAAGCATTTACCTGTTCTTCAGCACTGGACATTTTTCCTCAGACTCAAAAGGCAGGGGGAATAACATTTGTCCTTTGGTATAGTCTGCGCTATAGTAACTCAGGCCACCTGGTTCCCATTGATCTGTGCAACACAGAATAGCAGAATGGGCTACGGACAGCAAGCTGGGACAGTCAACACCAAGATGTTGAGGGAGCTTTATTTATTTTTTCCATTTTAACCAGGCCCAGACACATTCTGTGTTGCAACAAGGCAAGAAGGACTGTTTGTGGACAATATCGGAGTCACCAATTTTCTGCAGAGTCCCTGTCCCAGAGCAGGCATGCAATGCAACTTTGCAAAATGATTGTGTGACTTAGTCCGCTTTGTTTTTTTTTTATATATATACTTGTTAAAACCTAGAGTTTGGTGCTGAAGAGCTGGGAATAGTGTCACTCTAGCTTCTGTTGAAATCTATTTGGTATTCTTGTTATTGTTTCAGATAAAGCCACGTCTCCTTAGACTGCCAGAACAGACCCCTCCACCATTATTTTTTAGACCTTTCACACAACATCCAAGTTCAGGTATGAAAAATTAGTGTCCCCGCTATGGAGATCAGTGTGGAGATTCCTCAGAAAAATGGGAATGGAGCCACCACACGATCCAGCTACACCACTCCTGGGTGTCTTTCCAAAGGAATTGAAGTCAGAATATGGTAGCAATACATGCATATCCATGTTTATAGCAGCACAATTCACAATAGCTAAATCGTGGAACCAACTTAGGTATCCATCAACAGATAAATGGATTATGAAATTATGGGATATCAGCCGGGTGTGGTGGCACATGCTTGTAATCCCAGCACTTGGGAGGCTGAGTCAGGAGGATCGCAGGTTTGTGGCCAGCCTTGGCAACTTAGCAAGGGCCTCTATAACTCAGTGAGACCTTGTTTCAAAATAAAAATAATAGGATTGGGGGTGTAGATCAGAAGTAGAGTGCCCGTGGGTTAAATCCCCAGCACCACAAAAAAAAGACCAGAAAAAGAAATTATGGGATATACACATAATGGAATTCTACTCAGCAATACAGAAGAACAAAATTATGTCATTTGCAGGAAAGTGGACGGACCTGGAGAACATGATGTTAAGTGAGATTAGCCAGTCACAGAAAGTGAAGGGTCATATGTTTTCTCTCATATGCAGAAGTTGGGGAGTAACTGGGATACAAGAGGGACTTTAGATGATGCAGAAGAAACCCCCAATGGAGCAATGAAGGGAGTTTAGGGAAGGGTGGTGGGGGCTGAGGTAGTAAAATTAATGAAGGAAATGTTACATGTTTATGAAATTATCGATTCCAATAGCAATATCACTTATGGGGAAGGAGTGGGGAGGGAGCCGGGGGAAGCTCACCAAGTTCTGTGTGCATGGATGTCCCTATCACTCTGAACTACATTATGATGTGAGACTACACTGTATCACCACCAACAACAGAAAAAAACAAAGTTAAAAGATAATTCAAGTGTCGTGGTGGTGCACGCTTGTAATCCCAGTACTTTGGGAGGCAGAGACAGGAGGATCTGGGTTCGCGGCCAGCCTCAGCTCTCTCTCTCTCTCTCTCTCTCCCTCTCTCTCTACTTAGTGAGGCCCTCTGCAACTCCGTGAGACCCGGTTTCAAAATAAAGTATAAAAAATAGGGCCGGGGGCATAGCGCGGAGGTAGAACACCCCTGCGTTCAATCCCTGGTACCGCAAAAAAAAAAAAATTAAAAAAAAAAAGATAATTCAAGTGTCTCACCCTCTCTCAAGGCTGAGTCCCCTCACCCTTACCAGTCTCACCTCCTCCCACCTAGCTACTCAGCTTTCGGGTCTCAGACCCCAGGCCTGTTGCTCCAGTAGGTGACAGTAGCTGTTTCTGCCAGCTGCTCCAGGGAGCCCGGTGTGCCCCTGTCGTACTTATTGCCGTGTATGAGGCTGTAGGTCCCAACCACCAGGCCCTGTGTAAGGATGCCAGCGCCGTCCTTGTCCGTGTTTCTGTAGCTGCTGATCTTCTCCACACATAACTGTTGAAAGTAGGGAGGAATGAGTAGACAGGAGCCAGCCTTTTTTTTTTTGGTGGTGATGGGTACTAGGTCTAGAACCCAAGGGCATTCTACCTCAAACTACACACCCCCAGCCCTACTTTATTTTTTATTTTGAAACAGAGTCTTGCTAAATTGCTGAGGCGGATCTGGAATCCGTGGTCCTCCCGTCTCAGCCTCGCAAGTACCGAAATTACAGGTGTGTGCCACCACATCTGCCAAAGCCATCTATTTTAAGGGAGAAATGATGGATAGAACACACAGTAGCCCTCCCCGGTTAAAAAAAAAAGTTTGGGGATATTCAAAAGACCTTCATCATGAAAAGTGTATAGTTTTTTCACTAGGTAAATGCTACAGTTTGGAGTGTGCATGTGTGGGTATGGTAGTGGGGATTGAACCCAGGGTCATTCTACCTCTGAGCCACACACCAGCCCTATTTTATTTATTTTATATTTTATATTTATTTTATTTTATTTTATAGTTTATTTTATTTAATATTTATTTTATTTTAGTTTATTTTATTTTATAGTTTATTTTATTTTATTTTATCTTCATTTTATTTTATTTATTTATCTTATAGTTTATTTTATTTATATTTTATTTTATATCTTATTTTTATTCTTTTTTTTTTTTTGTGGTACCGGGGATTGAACCCAGAGGCATTCTACCTCTGCGCTACACCCCTGGCCCTATTTTTTATACTTTATTTTGAAACCAGGTCTCACGAAGTTGTGGAGGGCCTCACTAGGTAGAGAGAGAGAGAGAGACAGGCAGAGAGAGAGAGAGAGCTGAGGCTGGCCGCGAACCCAGATCCTCTGGTCTCCGCCTCCCAAAGTACTGGGATTACAAGCGTGCGCCACCACGTCCAGCTATTATCTTATTTTTATTTATCTTATATTTTATTTTTAGTTTATTTTATTTATTTTATAGTTTATTTTTTATTTTATTTTATTTTTAATTAATTTTATTCATTTATCTTATAGTTTATTTTATTTTATATTTTATTTTATATCTTATTTTTATTTATCTTATATTTTATTTTACTTATTTTATTTAATATTTATTTTATTTTCTTTATCTTATAGTTTATTCTATTTATTTTATATTTTATTTTATATCTTATTTTTATTCACTTTATATTTTATTTTTATTTTATTTTATTTATCTTATAGTTTATTTTACTTATTTTATTTTATATTTATTTTATTTATCTTATAGTTTATTTTATTTATTTTATATTTTATTTTATATCTTATTTTTATTTATCTTATATTTTATTTTACTTATTTTATTTAATATTTATTTTATTTTCTTTATCTTATAGTTTATTCTATTTATTTTATATTTTATTTTATATCTTATTTTTATTCAC
>PVJS01056007.1:0-12485 GCA_004027185.1 Glis glis
ACACACACACACACACACACACACACACACATGCAGAAGAAGAAGGGAGGCTTCCCGGGCCTCTCAGCACCCGAGAACTGCAGGCACGCGCGCACACACACACACATACACACACACACACACACACACACGTAGAAGAAGGGAGGCTTCCCGGGCTTCTCAGCACCCGAAAACTGCAGGCGGAGCTGCCGCTCCCCGGCAGCCCCCGAAGGCCAGGACCTAGCCTGCGCCCGCGAGCGCCCCCCAGCCTGAGCCCGCGGGAGCCCGGCGGGTCGCCAACGGCGCACACCGCACACCGGCAGCACCGTCCAGGCCCGCCCTCCCTCAGGCCTCGCGGGGCAAGCCGGTTCCGCTCCGCCCCCACAAGACCCGGTTCTGGTTCTGGTTAACCCCAGCCAGCAGGCCCCGCCCCCACAGGGCCGGCTCCGCCCTCAAGGCCACGCCCACAGGGTCCGGCCCCACCCTCAAGGCCCCGCCCCACAGGGCCGGCTCCGCCCTCAAGGCCCCGCCCCGCCCCACAGGGCCGGCTTCGCCCCGCCCCACAGGGTCGGCTCCGCCCTCAGGGCCACGCCCACAGGACACGGCTCCGCCCTCAAGGCCCCGCCCCGCCCCACAGGGCCCGGCCCCGCTCCGCCCCACAGGGCCCGGCTCCGCCCTCAAGGCCCCGCCCGCCCACCGGCCTGTCTCGCACCGCCCGGGGCGGGGCCGGGGCAGCCTAAGGCGGAAGCGCTTGCGGAGGCCACCGCTGCCCGCAGCCCACTTGTGCCCTCCCGGCCGCTCCTTGGTTTTGAACCGCCCTCGTCCGGCCGCGCCAGAGGCCGCGGACCCGGCAGCGTCATGTGACTCCTGCCCAGACCCGGCCAGATCCGGAAGCGAGAATCTGAAGGCGTTCTGGTCCTTGAGGGTCTGGGGGAGGGAGCGTTTATACCGCAAGCTACCTTTCTGGGTTCTGTCAGGTTCTCTGGACACGGGAACTGGGTCGTTGGGGTGGGAGGAGTATTTGGGCCTGGGGTCTTAGGGGAGGGTAGCCTCTGGGTCTGTATGGGCCTGGGGTCTCAGGGGAGGGTAGCCTCGGGATATGGCTCTGGGTTCTCAGGGGAGGGTAGCCTCTGGGTCTGCTACTGGGGCCTCAAAGGAAGGTAGCATGTGGGCCTGGGCCTGGGGTCTCAAGGAAGGGTAGCCTCTGAGTAGGGGTCTGGGGTCTCAGGGGAGGGTAGCCTCTGAGTATGGTTCTGGGGTCTCAAGGAAGGGTAGTCTCTGGGTCTGGGCCTGGAGTCTTGGGGGAGGGTAGCCACTGGGCCTGGGCCTGGGGTTTCAGGGGAGGGTAGTCTCTGGGTATGGTTCTGGGGTCTCAGGGGAGGGTAGCCTGGGCCTGGAAGGATAGCCTCTGGGTCTGGCTTTGGGCCTGGGGTCTCAGGGGAAGAGCCTGCTGAAGCCAGTTTTCCTTCTTTCCCAAGGGTCTCTGGAGACAGGCTGTCTGTACCAGTGCCATGGGGGCACTCTGGGCCCTCCTTCTGGCCTTGGCTGTAGGCCTGGCTGCTACTAGCCCACCTAACATTGTGCTGATCTTTGCTGATGACCTGGGCTATGGGGACCTGGGATCCTACGGGCACCCCAGTTCCACCACTCCCAATCTGGACCAGCTGGCTGCAGGGGGGCTGCGGTTCACAGACTTCTATGTGCCCGTGTCTTTGTGCACACCCTCCCGGTAATCAAGGGCCCCTGCCCATCCAGTTCTCCGGATTCCCTTTGGATTGCAGTGGGAAGGAGGGAAGTTCTCTCTCTGTGGGAAGTGTTTCTCCCTCCCTGCTCATCACTCCCCCTCCTGTGTTCATCACCATCAGGGCTGCCCTCCTCACTGGCCGATTCCCTGTTCGGATGGGCATGTACCCCGGAGTCCTGGAGCCCAGCTCCCGGGGTGGCCTGCCCCTGGAAGAAGTGACCCTGGCTGAGGTCCTGGCTGCCCAAGGCTACCTTACAGGGATGGTCGGCAAGTGGCACCTTGGGGTGGGGCCAAAAGGGGCCTTTCTGCCCCCTCATCAGGGCTTCCACCGATTCCTGGGCATTCCATACTCCCATGACCAGGTACGAACCCCAGGGCTCTCAGCCACTCCCCACTTTCCCAACTCCACCTAACCTTTGACCCTCCCCCATCCCACCTCAAAGCCTACATTCCTCACTAGAGCTATCCCCCAGGGCCCCTGCCAGAACCTGACCTGCTTCCCGCCGGCTACCCCCTGCTATGGTGGCTGTGACCAGGGCCTGGTTCCTATCCCACTGCTGGCCAACCTGTCTGTGGAGGCGCAGCCCCCCTGGCTGCCTGGACTAGAGGCCCGTTACGTGGCTTTCTCCCGAGACCTCATGGCTGATGCTCAGCGCCAAGGCCGTCCATTCTTCCTCTACTATGCCTCCCATGTGAGTGACCCTGGCCATACCCTCCTGGCTGCCCATGGCCCTACCCAATGCTGACTCCGGTCTCCACCCCCAGCATACCCACTACCCTCAGTTCAGTGGGCACAGCTTCACAGGGCGTTCAGGCCGCGGAACGTTTGGGGACTCCCTAATGGAGCTGGATGCAGCTGTGGGGGCCCTGATGACGGCCGTGGGGGACCTGGGGCTGCTCGGAGAGACGCTGGTCATCTTCACTGCAGACAATGGGTATGTCAGCCAGGGCAGGGTGCTCAGTGCTCAGTTGCAGGCCAGGCCCTGGACCCTTCCTCACTGCTGGCTGAGGGGATCAAGGGGTCTCAGAAGATGCTAGCCATGTGACAGTGACTCCAGGTCATAGGCTGGGGGCCACATATGTACAGAGGCACTGGCTTCAGTAGGCCAGGAAGCGGGCAGGCACATACTGGCCATTTCTGGGCATGATTTATAACTTAGAAGTGTGGGACTGGTGGTCACCAGTAGAGGATCAGGGGCCATGAGCCCCTTGTTTCTGTCAACCTTGTGTGTCCCAGACCTGAGACAATGCGCATGTCCCGCGGTGGCTGCTCCGGCCTCCTGAAGTGTGGAAAGGGGACAACCTTCGAGGGTGGTGTCCGAGAGCCTGCATTGGCCTTCTGGCCAGGCCACATCGCTCCTGGTCAGTCCTCAGTCTTCTTGGGGACCCCTGGCCCCTTCTCCCCAACTGTGATGATGAGCTGAATAACCAAACAGCTCTCTGTCCCCAGGTGTGACTCACGAGCTAGCCAGTTCCCTGGACCTGCTGCCCACCCTGGCAGCCCTGACTGGGGCCCCATTGCCCAACATCACCTTGGATGGCGTTGACCTCAGCCCCCTGCTGCTGGGCACAGGCAAGGTAGAGTGAATGACCCCAGTGCCTGCTGGCGTCCTCCCTGGCTGCGAGTGTGGGCAGTGCCTGGGAGTCCCTGTGCCGCATGTCCGCTTTGGGGAATGGCTTCCAGTGCTGCTGCCTCTCAGGTTCTTAGGTGGTGGGCCAGAAGGGGGTATTCAGCCAGGGTCTACCACAAGGGCTGACAGCTCTTAGGAGCACCCTCTCATGCCGTGACCCTAACTCTGCACCTAGAGCCCTCGGCAGTCTGTCTTCTTCTACCCGGCCAACCCCGATGAGATCCATGGGGTCTTCGCTGTGAGGAGTGGGAAATACAAGGCTCACTTCTTCACCCAGGGTAACTCCCCCTCCCTCTCCCAGCCCTGCTGACCCCCCAGTGGCCCCAGAGCCTGGCCTCTCTTGCTCTTGCCCTGTGCACAGAGCTGACCCCTTCCTTCCTTCCTCAGGCTCTACCCATAGTGACACCACGGCAGACCCTGCCTGCCATGCCACCAGCCCCCTGACTGCTCATGAGCCCCCACTGCTTTACGACCTGTCTGAGGACCCGGGTGAGAACTACAACCTTCTGGAGAGTATGACCAAGGTCACCCCAGAGGCACTACTGGCAATGAAGCACCTCCAGTTGCTCAAGGCCCAGTTTGACGAGGCCATGACCTTTGGCCCCAGCCAGATGGCCCAGGGTGAGGACCCCTCCCTGCAGATCTGCTGCCAGCCCGGCTGCACCCCCCACCCAGCCTGCTGCCACTGTCCGGAACCCCACGCCTAAGAATACTGGCCAATACAGAGTGGGGGCTGAGGGGCCCCAAGGCCAGTCCAGGGCCCCTCACCCTGCCCTGGGCATGTGGTAATTCATCACTGTGAAGGTATGTGGAGGAGTTTGT
This sequence comes from Glis glis, assembly GCA_004027185.1. Classification (NCBI taxonomy): domain Eukaryota; kingdom Metazoa; phylum Chordata; class Mammalia; order Rodentia; family Gliridae; genus Glis; species Glis glis. The sequence goes on from PVJS01056007.1 coordinate 4,177, forward strand.
ACCTAATGATGTAATAACATCAGCTGAGACTTACAGGTGTGATAATTCAGAGAATATTTGTGGTAACTATGAGGTCGGTGCTATTCCCATTAGAAACGAAGAAACTGAGGCACGAGGAAGTTCAGGGACTGGTCCAACACCACTCAGAAAGAGGTTGAACTGGGATTTGAACCCAGGCATCCTGGCTCCGGAAGCTGCTGTGTCAGTGCACGCATGCACACAAAGCCCCAAGCATGGGCACATTCATTCACAGTATCAGTACGTGTCAGGAACCAGGTGGTGGGGGTGGCATGAGGGCATGGTGGCCAGAAGACCCCCAAAGGTGAAAGTGCCTAAAGAGATTAGTTTTTCCCTGAAGAAGCATTCTTAGGGGTGCAGGAACAGGTTCCTTGGTTCTCATCAGAAGTCTCTCTGGAGTCAGGTGGGGATAAGGGGCTGGATGCCCTGCCAGCTCCCGGGAAGTCACATCACAGTTCCTGAGTCAGCCCTGGGGACCCCTCCACCTCTGCAGCTCTGCATTCCACCTGTGCACAGGCTTCCCATCTCCTGGCTCCACCTCCGATGTCCTGTAGAAGCCATTTTTCACCAAGTAGACAAAGTGACTTGTGTGTGTGTGTGTGGGGGGGACTGGGGATTGAACCCAGAGGCAATCTACTTCCAAGCTACACTCCCAGCCCTGTTTTATTTTTATTTTGAAACATGGTCTCTCTAAGTTGATGAGAGTCTCACTATTTTTATTTATTTATTTATTTTTTGCAGTACCGGGGATTGAACTCAGAGGCATTTTACTTCCGAGCTACACCCCCCGGCCCTATTTTTTACCCTTTATTTTGAAACCGGGTCTCACGAAGTTGTAGAGGGCCTCACTAAGTAGCTGAGGCTGGCCGTGAACCCGGATCCTCCGGTCTCCGCCTCCCAAGTACTGGGATTACAAGCTTGCACCACCATGCCCAGCTGAGAGTCTCACTATTTGCTGAGGCTGTCCTCAAACCTGCGATCCTCCTGTCTCAGCCTCCCAAGTACTGGGATTACAGGCTTGCACCACCATGCCTGGCTCCAAAGTGACATCTTAAAATCAGTCATCAGCTGGGCTAAATAAAAATAAAAAATAGGTCTGAGGGTATACCCCAGAGGTAGAATGCCCCTGGGTTCTATCCACAGTAGCACACACAAACACACACACATACACACACACACACACACACACACACACACACAAACAGCCATCAGGTTGTGTTCCATCATGCTCAGAATAAAAGCCAAGCTCCATTCCATGGCCGCCCTGCTCTCAAGGCCCCCTGCATCCCCTCACCCCTCAGTCTTGGCAGGCTGGCCCAGCTCTTCTCTCCTCATTGGTTTCCTCTGTGGAGAGGTACCTTTCGACCCCCTGCCTGCATTTGTGCAGCACAGCATGCTGATGTCAGGCCTACATGCATGCCCAGGTGGTATGCCACATGCCAGGTACTTCTTGGTGTTGGTCACGTGAGAGCACCCAGGTGTGCCAGTATCCCCACATGGCCAGGGCTGACTGTTTCCTTCCTTGCTAATGCATCCCCGCTTCCTTAAGTGGTGGATAAAGGCCCCTTGACCTCAAGAATACAGCCTCTGTCTGATCCAAGAGGATAGTGATCAGTCTGAGCCAGTCCAAATCCAGTGATTGGTCCAGGAGTGCCACGTGACCATGAGTTCTGGTAGGGAAAGGTTGGGCAGTCCTCCTGTTGAGGGCCTGGGTGTGGCACTCTGGCCCTGGATGGACATGGTGCAATTCCAGGATCTCCAGCTGCCTGCCTACAGAGCACCAGGTGTAAGGAAATGAGCCCTGTCAGCCACTGCCAGTGGGCAGTCCTGCAGCTAAAAGTAGCCTTGCTGGAATGAGACCTAAATGGGGCGCATGGTGGGCATGTGTGCCTGTGTGACCCTGTGGTGTCAGATGTGTGTCGGGGCTCCTCCATGTTTCCATACAACTCTCCCATCACTGCCAATTTGGTTGAGGGACTACACTGACCACACCCCAGTTCCTACTGTCTTGGGTGGCCCCTATGGTGCCCTCCCCCCACAGCCACTGATGTCTTAAAGCAGGCCTGCATGAACTTGTCTGAGTGGAGGGACTGGCCCCAGAAGGTGGTGCCTCAGTTCAGGGTGAGGACAGGGAGGAGCTGGATGACATCAAAAGACCAAACCCTCCAGCAGAACCAAATGAATACCAAGGCCCAGCCTTTCTCCAGCTTGCTCTTCTGGGCTTTGTGTGTCAAGGTGCTGATCTGTGGTGTTTGCCATCCATGCAATGCTGGGCAAGGTATGGTCAGTGGAGACCAGCCTCGGTCCCACAGTGCTTGCAGTCCAGCAAAAGAGCTGAACTTGACCCAGGATGTCAGATGCATAGGGTTTCAGTGTGTAGAAGTTACTGCCTCTTCGCAGGGATGCCAGGGAGTCTGGGGCATTGAGGTGTACTGGGAGTGGTGATATAAGCACACATATGAATAAAGCGGTCATGCTCCACAGGTTGAGTTTGCATGCTTTATGATGTTTTTATACTTCAGTAAAAATAAAAGTCTGGTACATACTTCAAAGAAAGAGCATAATGGTAAAGTGGGGGTGGGCAGAGAGTTGAGTCTCTGGTCAGTCAGAGGTGCTTCCCTGTCAACTAGTGTCTACGGGGTGTTGCACCCCTATCCCAGATCCAAGAGAGAAGCAGATCCTCCCACCCTCTCTGTCCTCTCTTTGTTTTGCTATGATTTGTTTGTGTGCAGAAATGCTTGTTTCTTATCACTTCAGCTGCTTTAGCCCAATGCACCCTCCTATACAATCATGTGCATATATGCACACATGCACATTCATAGATTTGTGGCCCCCAAAACTGACCACAACCTCCCTACACTTCCCTTTCTTCTCTGCAACTGTTGATTTAAAAGCAGCACCTTAATGAAAATTGAGGAAGAGAACAGTTCGAATAAGATTACATCCATACAAGGTTTCACTACCAACCTCACTAACATGTATGGAGAGGGAGAATAGGAGGTGCAGGGGGGCAGTATACAGAGGGAAATACACCAACCGATGTGTGCATGTATGTTTGTATCACTTTGACTCTCACTGTGACATATAATTACATTGCACCAATAAAAGTACAAGAAAAGGGAGAAACTAAAAGCAGCACCTTTCTCTATGAGCCTAAGATAATCCATTCACCTGGCTGGCAGCTGTCCATTCCTGCAAAACTCTTAGCCCTCTGGAAAGGGCTAAGAGTTTTGGAGTGGACAGAACAAAAACACATTGGCTCTGTGGTTCCCCTCAGGTAGGAGAGATACCCTAGTCCAAGTGACTGAGGGGCCCACCTGCAGAGAGACCATCCCCTGCCCTCCCCTTTCCCCCTCCTGTCACAACCTGTCCCCCAAGTGGCCAGAAGGGGGAGCAAAAGGGAATGTTTCATGGAATAATGTTTAAATTCACTTCTTTTCTGTATACTCCTAATTACAAAAGTAATGTGTGTTGCCCAGCATGATGGTGCATGCCTGTAATCCCAGTACTTGAGAGGCTGAGACAGGAGGATCACAGGTTTGAGTACAGCCTCAACAACTTAGCAAGACCCTGATCCAAAATAAAATATAAAACGGGATAGGAGTGTATCTCAGAAGTAGAATGCCCCTGGGTTCAATCCCCAGTACCAATAATGATACTAATAATGATGAGATGATGATGATGATGATGATGATATGAGTCCTCATCATCAGAGCAGCCCAAACAGGACTGTCGCTCTCAGTCCCGGCAGGCAATACTGTTGGGTGGGTGTGCACTCCCTACATTGTTTCTGTGCTCCTGCTAAGGCTACATCTCAACCCTGGGCATTGTGCTCAACCATGACCTCCCCTCATTGCACCTGGACACTCCTTTTGGGAATCCAGTGTGTCCTGCTACCTTTATGACCCTGGCCTGGTACAGGGGCAGCAGTCATGAAGGAAGAGGGCATTTATTTGTGCCCCCCCCAGCCTCCTTGGCTCTTTGTATAAAGAAAAAGGCCCTCCTCAGGGTAGATGCAGCTATGTAGGCCCAAGGCACCAGCCTTTAGTCATGGGCACAGTGAGGTCATGTACAAACTGCTTCCTCTCAGCAGCCCTGCACCCCACTTCCTGCTCAGCCAGCCTCAGGAGGAAGGCACCCAAGGGCAAGAGACCCCCAGTGTCATCCAAGCTGCCATCCTCCCAGGCCCTGGAGGGTGGGGCAGTTTGGAGGTGGCTGATCCAGGGTTCCACAGCAGGACTGGAGACACTCCTCGTTACTCTGCAGACACTATGACAACATGGACCTAGAGCCACATCAGCCCTTGGTGTCCAGAGCCTGCCCACCTCAGGGAGCACCTGATACCTATGGGGATTTCAGCCCCCACCACAAAGCAGCTCTCCACCCCCTATGGAGAAGGGGGGGGGTTCATCTGTCCACAGCAGAGCTAGGCTAGTGCCCACCCATCCTGGGGGGGGGGTCATATCCTGTTTAATGGCCCTTGTTCTGCCTTCTTTTGACTCTGGAGGTTCCCAACACCAGTTCCAATAATGTCCTTTTGGCTAAATTACCCAGCATTGGTTTCTATCAGTTATGACTACAGAATGTCAATTGATACAGGAGGAAATTAAATACCAACATCCTGGCCTCCTAATCCCAGCAAATGTGTGTCAGGTGAAAGAAAAATTGTACATGATCCCTGCTGTTGGGAGCCCAGCACAGGGGCACAGTGCTGGCAGAGTTGAGTTCTGCATATCATGCGGTGTCTGGGGTAGAGAATCAGAGGCTGCTTCCTGGGGATCCACTGTGCCACTCTGCTGCCCTAAGGAAGGAACCACGTCTGAGTAACATGACTTCCTTCTCCTTTGCCACCCTGACTGGACAAGTTTCTGAACTAAGACCCTCCCAGTGTGAGCTGGCCCATCCCTCACTGGGAGTTCCTGAGGCAGGAGAGGGGAGGGCATGGCTGCTGGGGCTGAGGCATCTCCATTTTTTTCAGCTGACTCAGCAAGCACAAGGCTGTCAGACACCCTGAGGGACAATCAGTCCCCACTCCATGCCACAGGAAGCTGTGCCAGACCCCTGAAGGTCCTGCACGCCAGGACTCACATTCTGACTGGATGGAGGCCAAGGGTTCTGCAGAAGTGGGGTCTGCATGTTGGCACATAGGAAGAGCGGGAAGCCACCAGCCCCAAAGCACCAGGTAATGAGGGGCAGCCTGTTCCAAATTTGCATGAAGGAAACAAGAACAAGGAAAGTCATCCTGTTGTCACAGCTCAGATGATGGTCAGGCGGTTGTGGAGGTGCCCTTTTTCACTTTACTTTCTGCAAAGCTGCTTGTCTGAGAGGGTTTCTCTGCTTACAGGAGGTGGGAGCTTGGGATTCAATTCCAGGCTCATGGCCTTGGGTGCTGCTGGACAGGACCTGAGGCCCTGAGTGTGGGGTTTCATGCTGATTTCATCAAACCTGACTTGGGTTCTGGGAGAAGCCCAGTGCTATGTGTCAACTCCCATCCCACACAGCCTCACACCTGCACACATCCCCACCAAACCCATGTCCACACCTGCAAACTGGGTGAGGCCTGCTCAGGGCTGCTGTCTCAGAGTTTTGGGGCACTTTTCTCCACATTGGCAACATCCCCTACTGTCCTCTTTCAGGGGTGCTGGGTGCCTCCCCATTGCTATCACTCTTGCATGAGAATCGTTCAGCCCCCATTGCTGGGTGGAAGGTCTTGCCAGACTTCCTGACCATGGGTTTGCTTTCTGTACCTTTTTCAAGGACTTCAGAACCACTGCTCAGCTTTGATGAATCAGAGGCCTGAGTGCAGGTCTCCTGACCTCAGCTGTGAGTTGTGGTCACAGGACTTGCTTCTTCACTCTCCCCTCAGCCTGTATGAGCTGCTCAGGAGGGCAGAGGGAGACCCCCGAAGTCAGCCTCAACCCATAGAACTAAGCCAGAAGCTACCTGTCCCCACTTCCCAAGCTTCAGGTGCACTACTCGGGGTGGGCACTAGGCCTTGGGAAAGGTCCTCATGCTGGCTTTCTCTCCTGCCCCGACTCACTCCAGCTCTTAGTGAGGCTACTGCCCCTTTCCTTACCCTTGCATTTTCTGCTGCCGGGAAGTTGAACACAAGGCTTGGTGGTACAGCAGCCCTCAAGCAATCACAAGGACAAAGGTCCCTCACTCAGGACAAAGGACAAAGGAAGGAGCCTGCATCCCCAGTGAAGTCTTCCAGCAGCCACACCAGTGGTTGCCACCTCCGACCTCCTGCTCCCAAGAGTTGCTCTTCCTGGATGTGTAGGCTTCTGGGATTGTCTGGGGCAGCTGAGCTCTTTGCTCTTGCACCTAGTACATGATCCACTGGTTGTAAAGATGTTTTACCTTATTAATCATATTTTCAGATCTACATTTTTCTTTTGCGGTACCAGGGATTGAACCCAGAGGCGTTCTACCTCTGAGCTACACCCCCAGCCCTATTTTTATTCTTTATTTTGAAACAGGGTCTCACTAAGTTGCAGAGGGCCTCACTAAGTAGCTGAGGCTGGCCGCGAACCTGGATCCTCCAGTCTCAGCCTCCCAAGTACTGGGATTACAAGCGTATGCCACCACGCCTAGCCAGATCTACATTTTTTATCTCAACTGATAAATGGAAATTAAAATCCATTCCTATGATTGTTTTTCTGATTTTTCTTGCCACTCAAATTTTATTTTTGTTTGTTTGTTTTAGTACTAAGGATTGAATCCAGGGGCATTCTACCTCCGAACTACACGCTCAGCCCCATTTTTTAGGTTTTTATTTTTTTTGCGGTACAGGGGATGGAACCCAGAGGCATTCTACCTCCAGGCTACACCCCCAGCCCTATTTTTTATTCTTTATTTTGAAACAGGATCTCACTAAGTTGTGAAGGACCTCACTAAGTAGCTGAGGCTGGGTCACTAAGTTGTGGAGGACCTCATTAAGTAGCTGAGGCTGGGTGTGAACCCGGATCCTCCGGTCTCAACCTCCCAAGTACTGGGATTACAAGCATGTGCCACCAGGCTCAGCTTTTAGTTTTATTTTGAAACAGGGTCTCACTAGGTTGATGAGTCTCACTACTTGCTGAGGCTGTCTTTGAACCTGTGATCCTCCTGTCTCAGCCTCCCAAGTACTGGGATTACAGATGTGCGCCACCATGCCCAGCTTATTTTTTACTTTGAAATAGAATCTTACTATGTTGCTGAGAGTCTTGTTAAGTTGCTGAGGCTGACCTGAAACCTGCGATCTTCCTGTGTCAGCCTCCCAAGCATTGGGATTACAGGCATGCTCCACCACCCCCAACACTTTTTTTTTTTAAGTACTGGGGACCAAACCCAGAATCTTGCACATGGTAGGTAGGTGCTCTACCACAGAATTATAGCCCTAGCCGCGCGCGCGCGCGTGTATGTGTGTGTGTGTGTGTGTGGTACTGGGGTTTGAACCCAGGGGTGTTCTGCCTCCAAGCTATACCCCCAGCCCTTTTTTTTTTTAATTTTTTTGTAGTACTAGGGATGGAATCTAGGGACATTCTACCTCTGAGCTCCACCCCCAGTCCAATTATTTATTCTTTATTTTGAAACAGGGTCTCACTAAGTTGCAGAGGACCTCACAAGTTGCTGAGGCTGGCCTTGAACCTGTGATCCTCCTGTATCAGCCTCTCAAGTACTGGGATTACAAGTGTGCACCACCACGCCTGGCTAATTTTTTGTTTTGAACCAGGGTCACACTAGGTTCCTGAGAGTCTCACTAAATTGCTGAGGCTGGTCTCAAGCATGTGTTCCTCCTATCTCAGCCTCCCAAGTACTGGGATTACAGGCATGTACCACTACATCTGGCTCCCTAGCCTCTTTCTATTTTCTGCAGCCTCCAAAATTTCTATAATAACCATGTATTACTCCTCATAATAGGAAATTAATATTTTTAGAATTTTAGAAATTCCCTATTCTACTTTATACAAATAAAAATTTGCCAGACATGGTGATGCATGCCTGTAATCCCAGTACTTGGGAGGCTGAGAAGACAGGTTTGAGGATCACAGGTTTGAGGCCAGCCTCAGCTACTTAGTGAGACCTTGTTTAAAAAAAAGGGGGTAGCTGGGCGTGGTGGCACACACTTGTAATCCCAGTACTTTGGGAGGCAGAGACCAGAGGATCCGGGTTTGTGGCCAGCCTCAGCTCTCTCTCTCTCTCTCTCTCTCTCTCTACTTAGTGAGGCCCTCCACAACTTCATGAGACCTGGTTTCAAAATAAAGTATAAAAAAAATAGGGCCGGGGGTTTAGCGCGGAGGTAGAACGCC
>PVJS01056008.1:2500-12485 GCA_004027185.1 Glis glis
GGCTATTACTCATTTCAGCTCTGTTCTTTAATGCCTTTTAGCCCCTGCTTCTGTATTTCTAGCCTTCCTCATCACATGTTTGAATACACGCGATGGAACCATGGTTACCTGCCCTGGCCCAAGGCAAGCTTCCTTCTTCTTCAAGGTCAGCCCAGGACCAGGCACCCTAAGCTCAAGAGCCTATCCTTTTTCTTAGCTTCCTCTGGGTAGCTGAGAACCTCTAGGTCAGCCTGGTAGTTAGCCTGACATTCCAGCCTTAACAGGGCCATTCGTGAGGGGTGCCTAGGCAGGGAAGAAGATGGCAGAACGTGGAGTCGTGGGGCACACTGGGATTAGTGTGTGCTATACTTTCCCTGGCCGGCAAAGTAGTGCTTATTTCCACCCTGTCCTAGAGGACATGGATTGTGCCTGCTTCATCTGTTCCCTGAGTACCCAGCCAAGCTCCATGTGCCTACTAGTCTTTACTGTGAGTCTACTGTGTGCCCAGCTTGGCCTTACTTCCCTTGTCAGTGAAGTCTATAGTCTTTGCCACCAGAGGGTTGCTATGCAGATGAAGGAGGTAACACATGTACTCGTAAAATGGTGAGCCAACAACCAGCCAGTCTGCATGCTAGTCCTTCCCCATGTGATGCAGACATATCAGTCCCTTTCACATTCAGAAATGGGGAGGCATTGCCAGATATTGTGATGCATACCTATTATCCCAGTACTTAGGAGGCCGAGGTAGGAGTATCCCAGGTTTGAGACCAGCCTCCGCAACTTCGCAAGACCCTGTTTCAAAATAAAAAATAAAAAGCCAGGTGTGGTGGATCACAGGTTTGAAGACAACCTCAGCAACCTAGTGAGACCCTGTTTCAAAATAAAAATAAAGCCAGGCATGGTGGCACACGGTTGTAATCTCAGTACTTGGGAGGCTGAGACAGGAGGATCTGGGTTTGCGGCCAGCTTCAGCTACTTAGTGAGGCCCTCTGCAACTTAGTGAGACCCTGTTTCCAAATAAAAGAATAAAAAAAAGGACTGGGGGTATAGCCCAGAGGTAGAATACCCCTGTGTTCAATCTCCGGTACTGCCAAAAAATAATAAATAAATAAGCAAACAAATTATAAATAAATAAATGATAAAAAATAGGGCTGGGGTGTAGGTTGGAGGTAGAATGCCCCTGGGTTCAATCCCCAGTACTGCAAAATAAATAAAAAAATAAATAAATAAAATTATAAAAATAAAAATAAAATAGGGCTGGGGATGTAGCTCATAGGTAGAATACCCCTGGATTTAATCCCTAGTATCACAAAAATAATAATAATAATAAAAATAAAAAGAGCTGGGGGTGTAGCTCAGAGGTACAGTGCTCCTGGGTTCCATCCTCAGTCCCCCCACACAAAAAAAATGGAGTGGCATTAAAATGGAGACTGAGCAAGGCTGGGTGTGGTGGTGCACACTTGCAATCCCAGTACTTGGGAGGCTGAGACAGGAGGATCGCAGGTTCGAAGCCAGCCTCAACAACTTAGTGAGGCCCTCTGCAATTTATTGAGACCCTGTTTCCAAATAAAAAAATAGAAAGGGCTGGGGATGTAGCTTGAAAGTAGAATGCCCCTGGGTTCAATCCCCAGTACCACAAAAAAAAAAAAAAATGAGGATTGGACAGCTGGATGGGTTAGCGTATACCTATAATCCCAGTACTTGGGAGGCTGTGATAGGAGGATGGTAGGTTTGAGACCAGCCTCAGCAACTTAGTGAGACCCTATTTCAAAATAAAAGTTAAAAAGGGCTGGGAGTGTAACTTGGAAGGTAGAATGCCCCTGAATTCAATCACCAGTACTTCCCCCCCAAAAATGGGGACTGGGCATTCATTGTAGCCTGGAGTCACTGATGAAGGGGCTTCCCCCTCTGGCATATCTGGCCACTGCAGTGTTTCCCATGTGGAACAGCCCTCAGCTTCTGAGCTGCAAATCAAGCAGGGCCCTCTCCCTTAGTGAGCACCCCTGGCACTAGGGAGGACAGGATGCCAGAGGCCAGAGAGGAAGAGAAGGGCACCAACAGGCACTAGCAGAGAAGGGCACAAGCAACACAAGGTAGGGTTGGAGGCGAGGGCATGCGTATGCAGTCTCACAGGGAGGACCCCAGGCTGGCTGACTGTGGACACTTCATCTGAGATGCTGACAAATTTGACAGTTACTCAAGATAATGAATTTCATCTCAGCTAAATGAGCCCCAGCTTTTCTGTCAGTATTGGCGTGTATGCTGATGTGGCCACATGGGAGCAACTGGCATGAACCCTGGAGGGGCAGAGCTTTGGTGAAAGACCGCCACCTACTCTGCTTGTCCCCTCTCGGGACGGTGTCCTGCTCGGCCCTGGTCTCTGGAGTATGAGAAGCTCTTAGGTGGGGCAAGGACCTGTCAGGGGAATCCCACAATGACCTGGTAAAGTGAAACAGCCGAGAAAGCCCTCGTTATTCATTTTACACTCAGGCTGCAAGTTCTCCTGGAGGCTCTGAAGAGGGGCTGGGGAAGAGTGCAGAGGGCAGCAAGGGGCGCCAGCGTTCTGCACTCTGCTGCTCCTTCTACTGATTATATTCCAAACCTAGAAGAATTTAATTTATTATATATATATATATATATATATATATATATATATATATGTATGTATGTATGTATGTATCAGGACTTCAGTAAAAGAAAAGCACAAGCCCTGAGGGCACCTGGCATTAGTCCTGGGGTTGTCTGCTGCCCCAGGAATGACCTACGGAGAGACTGGCGACTTCCTTCCTTCAGAAGACCTGGTCTTCTTCCCTCACTCACCTCCTGATAGACACCACACAAGCTCCAGCTCGCTGACTCTGCCTCCCTTCCCAGTGACTTTGACATACTTCTGTGTGCCCCACAGCCAGCAGTGTCTCTTGTCTTCATCTTCCCGTTTAGAAAATGCTGTTTTTCTTCTCTCCCTCTTGCCCTGTAGGTTATTGCAGCTGACTGCAAAAGGGTCACAGTGCTGAAGTATTTTCTGGAAGCCCTTTGTGGACAAGAAGAACCTCTGCTGGCATTCAAGGGTGGAAAATATGTGTCAGTGGCACCCGTCCCAGACACCATGGGAAAGGAAATGGGAAGCCAAGAGGGAAAACAACTGGAAGATGAGGTACTATGCGGGAAGAGCCCTCTGTGGCAGAGGGAAGGCTCCCCTCCCCCTGCCCACGCTGCAGCTTCTACGCGGGTTATTTATAACCTCTCAGAGCAGTGTCTGTGTTGACGTGACAGCCAGCTTCTCGAGAGTGCACTCTGCTGGTGCCCCTTCCTGCCAGTCCACCCCAGTGCCTCCACCGCACTCTGCTACAAGTTCCAGATGCTTCTTTTTAATGTTGCATTGGAGGAGAAAGGAGGAAAAGAAAGAACGAGTTTAATAATGTGTAGCTCTGGAGGCTTAGGAAAGGGAGTTGGGGGGGGTGGGTAGGGTTCAGGCTGAGGATCAAGTTTATAGATGTGTGGAGCTCAGCGCAGCACAGGCCTGAACTCCAGCCTCCAGCACACGTACAGGAAGAGCTGACATTGCTGGCCCCATGTGGAAAATCACCCCCTCCCCCAGTTACCCTCCCTCCCTGACTCCCTCCCTCCCTCCTGCACATCCTGATGTGATTAAGGAATTCTCCTCTTGTTTGTTTGCCCTTGGTTGTTCCTGTAGCCCTTGCTTCACTCCAGACCGTGTGTGTGTATGTGTGTGTGTGTGCACACACGCGCACACACACACCCCTACAAATCTCACTGGCAGTTGCCCTGCGTGCATGTATGTCTTTCTGGGGGCGATTGTTGACGTGGGCCTGTGTGTGCTCACTTTGTGTGTCAGTTTAAGTGAACACTGATGCCAGCTCTCCTGCTGTCTGTGGGATCTGAGTAAATGTGAGTGTGCAGCAGTATCGGAGCATGTGTGTGATTAGCATCGCAGCCAGCCTCCCCGCTGTGTGTCTGGGTGTGGGTAACTCTTGTCTGGGTTTGTGTGCACACACCTCATGTTTGCCTGAAGGTTGACTTTTTCCTTCTTTTCACCCCACAGTGTTAAAGACCATAGGGGACTTAGGTGGGAAGGAACATGGGACTGAGGGAAGGGACGGAAGCGATTCTAGCCAGAGGCCAGGTCACCCGTAGGCCAACACAGTCATTTGGCCCGCTATAGTCTCGAGCGCCCGGTGGAGAAGGGTGGGGTGCAGGGATGAAATCAGCAACAGGCCAAGGAAGCCAGATGTCAGCTGGAAGCGGTCATTTGGGATCTGAGGCAGTGATAGAGTGGCCACCTTTGGAACAGAGTCTTCAGAGCAGCGGAGTCCTGGACTGACTTCATTAGGATAGCTGGAGAACCCACCCTGCCCCTGATGACACAGGGCTCAGCTTCCAGGACAGAGGTAGTTCCAGGGATGTAGCCGAGCCCATTATTCCAGACTCTCCAGATGAACACTGGGCAGGAAATAATGGGAAAGAATGAGCTGTCAAGATGGGAGGAGAGAGTAGAGTTGCTAAAGCCATTGGAGAGTCCAGGCTTCAGGCGGGCAGAACAGTACCGCTGCAGCCCTGGGCACTGTGTGAGAAGCACGGGGAGGGGGCACCTCAGTCCAGCATCTCACCCACACTGGAAGGCTGAGGCAGGCAGTGCAAAGTGAGCAAGGCCAGCTCTCTCAGGTTGCCATAAGAGATCTTCTCATCGGCAGAGCCTTCAGCACACGCCTAGGGCCTCCTCCCGTCTTTGAAGGAGCAGACCAGCTCACTGTTCCCAGATCTTGTCTATGCCACACTCTCTCCTTCTGAGGCTTATTGATCAGACAAAGGTTGTGTGACCCACGCCAGGCTGCCCACTTCTTCCTTTTCTCACGAGCCTCCAGGGTTCCTTTATGTTAGTGGCCCCTGGGAAACCCTGCTTACTCTGGTCTGTGTAATTTCATAACCTTGCACTTCCTCGTTTGCTGTGAGAGCTGAGCAAACCTCAGACAAGCTTCTCTGACCCTCCTTTGACCTCAGTCCAGTTCCCTCCAGACCCATGACTACCCTGTGCATCCCTGGTCAAAGAAGACAGGGGCACTGCCCTAATGTGCCCAGCAGGCATCCTATTGCACTCACTCTTATCCAGTTAACACCACGAACAGGGAAGCAAATATGCAAAGTCTTCTCCTTCCCATGGCCAGTGGTTGACAGATGAGTGATTATAGACAGCACCCCAGGCCCCTGAGACCTCTCAGTACAGTGACAGTTTTAGCCCCATCCTCAGATTTCATCTCTCCCTAAACTGTAACACTGAGTCACTAAAGCTGATTGGGAGAGGTGGAGGAGATGTTTCTTCAGACATCTTTGTGAACAAGTACAGAATTATTCTTTGTGAACAGTACAGAATCTAGTTCCTTAGAGATGCTGCCAAACCACCCATCTCCCCTAGACCCTCCTCCATCACCTACCAACCCACACACTTTACCAACACCCTCTGCCAAGAGAATCCCAATTAGAGGAGAGAGCAGTCTGTACTGAAGAAGACCAGGCCTGACAAAGCTGAGCCACTAAAGGCTGGATTTGGGTCAGGACCCCACCCCTGTGGGTTTGTTCATTATGATTGGGAAGAGCACAGACTTTGGAGTCAGACTCACTTGGGTTTGAATTCCTGCTCTGTCACTGCTATGTGATCTTGAGCAGGTTATTTAACTCTAAACTTGAGCTTGTCCGTTTATAAAATAAAGAGGTAATGGCATCTCTATTTCATAGACCATTGTGAGGAGTAAATGAGTTAATGCATAAAAAAATGCTCAGCCCGTACTGGCCAGTAAGCGGCACTGAGGAAATGATAGCTGTTGGTGTAGCTGTTATCAATACCATCCTGTTAGAATCACAGGAATCTTCTGCCGAATCATTCCTTTTGTACCTTGCTAACCCTGTCCCTCAGAGGAAGCTCTCTCGGGCAGCTGCATGTTCTCTACTAACCCAGGCCAAAAGTGAGAGAGTGAGAGCCAGGTGTGGTGGTGCACACTTGTAATCCCAGTACTTGGGAGGCTGAGACAGGAAGATCACAGGTTCAAAGCCAGCCTCAGCAACTTAACGAGGCTTTCAGCAACTAGTGAGACCCTGTTTCCAAATAAGAAATAAAATCATACTGGGGTTGTAGCTTGGAGGTAGAATGCCTCTGGGCTCAATCCCCAGTACAAAAAAAAAAAGTGAGAGAGTGAGGAATAGAGCCAGGACCCTCCTGGGGAGTGACGGCAGCTGAGTGCTGAGGCTGCAGGCCAGACCTGCCGTCCCTCGGGAGGGCGCTGCCAGCTTGGCAGGAGGCTCATTAAGCTAGCCAGCCACCGCCTACCCTGCCAGGTCCTGAGAGGGCAGCTGAGCAAGGCCATGTCATGTAAATTCCTATCAAGGGGCCCAGTGGTCCCCACACCACCAGGCTGTGGTCTTATAAAAGAAACCAGGGGGGGCTGGGATGTAGCTCAGTGGCAAAGCACTTGCCTTGCAAGTGTGGCACTCTGGGTTCGATCCCCAGTTCCAAAAAGACAAAAGAAAAAAAAAAGAAGATCCAAAAAACAAGCTAAAAACAACAACAAAACAAAAAAAAACCTTTAAGTCAGTGTGGTGGCCCATGCTTGTAATCCCAGTACTTGGGAGGCTGAGACAGGAGGATCACAGGTTTGTGGCCAGCCTCAGCTACTTAGTGAGGCCCTCCGCAACTTAGTGAGACCCTGTTTCAAAATAAAGAATAAAAAATAGGGCTGGGGGTGTAGCTCAGAGGTAGAATGCCCCTGGGTTCAATCCCCAGTACCACACACACACACACACACACACAAAATAAAATAAAAAGTAAAATAAAATAGGGCTGGGGGGTATAGCTTGGAGGTAGAATTCCTCTGGGTTCAATCCCCAGTACCCAAAAAAAAAACCTCTGGGCGGTTTAGCTTTCTCTATCATTTACTTCTTGAATCATTTGTGACTTTTAAAATGAAAGTAGGCCCAAGGTTTGACTTTGTGAGTGTATGCAGGGAGAACTAGGAGTGTGAGTACAAGCATGCAAGTGCACATGTGTGATTGTGAGTGATTTATGGTGTAATTGTGTAAAGAAAGGGCCCTAGAGTGTAAAGGGACAGTTCCAGCCAGGTGTGGTGGCACATGCCTATAATCCCAGTACTTGGGAGGCTGAGACAGGAGGAGCACAGGCTCGAGGACAGCCTCAGCAAGTAGTGAGACTCTTATCAACCTAGTGAGACCCTGTTTCAAAATAAAAATAAAATAGGGCTGGGGGTATAGCTCGGAGGTAGAATGCCCCTGGGTTCCATCCCCAGTACCACAAAAATAAATAAATAAATAAATAAATAAATAAATAAATAAATAAATGGGGACAGTTCAAGGAAAAGGACGATAGCTTCTCTCAACCCCCCTCTTCCTGAGCAAGGGAAACACACCGTGGGACCCTTGGCAGGGAATTGTCCCAGTCAGCATGGAGCAGCTGCCAGGACAGAGGGCAGGTTCAGTAAGTGCCCTGGGCTCACAGTCTCCTCTTTCCATTGTCTGCTCTACCACCCAAAGGAGGAGGACGTGGTCATCGAAGACTTTGAGGAAGATTCAGCAGCTGAAGGCAGCGGGGGCGAGGACGACATCAGGGAACTTCGAGCCAAGAAGCTGGCTTTAGCCAGGAAGATAGCAGAGCAGCAGCGTCGCCAAGAAAAGATCCAGGTAGGGCCTGCATGGGAAGGGTGGTTCCCGCGAGGGTGGTGGCATACACGGGCAGGGAGTAGGGGCGAGTAGGCCTCTCAGGAAAGGTCTCACAGTGTCCTGTCCAGCTCTGCCTCCTGTTGTGCTCCACCAGTACATTTGATGGCATATCTGATGCCTGCAGGCTCCCTCACTGTGGGCTCCAAGGCAGGGTCTTCTCAGAGGCTCTAAGGGGCACTTCCCTCCAGGGAGGCTCTACCACACGTATGCTGTCTTTCATGTAGTTTCAGGGCTTAGGGATGCTCCTGCACCAAATCCAGATGGTTATGGAGAGCACCATTTCTTAAAGGAGAGGTTGCCAAGCCACAGACTACTGATCTGGTCCCCAGTGTAAGGAAGATCCCCCTCTGGACAGGGTACTCTCCACACCCTCAAGAAAGAAGCAACCTAATCTCCATGCAGGGACTTCCCCACTGTCAGCCCTCTTGGGGACCCAAACCTTCACTTCCAGCAAGTTTTTCTTTGTGGTTTTCCCAGGTCCAGCCCTTGCACCGTACACCCACTTCACCTTATCTAGGGCTCAGGGCAGACAGATAAGAGCCAGTCATGCTCTCCCTTAAAAAACTATGCATGGGCAAGCATGAAACCATTCTGCCCAGCACTTCTAGAGATGTCTGTTTTCAGCCCTGTCCCCAACTGCCCCTCCCCTGAGCACAGGGTTTAATGTAGTTGGTCAGGGAAACCAGATTACAGTTCAGGCTCTCATCTGAGTAGCTTTGTCACACTGGGCAAATTATTTAACTTCTCAGAGCTTGTTTCCTCATCTGCACAGTGTAAGTGATAATAGCACCTCTTACCTCTTAGTGTCACTGCAAGGCCTGCACAAGACAGTGCACGGAAAATGCTTGGCACAATACATGGCACACACACAGTCACTTTGTCTGATGCTAGGCTAATCGCCCTGCCTCCGGAAGGAAATTGACAGCAGTTAGGATCCATTCTTTAGATACATTCCTGTCTGTGCTGCCATTGGAATCAAGTGTGCTCTACCTCTATCAGCTCATCCGTGACAGTGTGGCTGCCTGCTCAGGCCTTCCTTGGGTCTGTGTGTAAATCTCAATGTGGCCCCAAATCAGCTTTCTCTTCAAACTGCTCTTCTTGCCCTTTTCTTCCTCAGTATCAGTCTTCACAAAACTTGCATCCCCACTTACTACCTCCACATCTTGACTCTCGACCCAACAGTGGTAGAACACTTGCTTAGCATGTGTGAGGCCCTGGGTTCAGTCCCCAGAGCCAAAAAAATAAGTAAATAAAAATAAGAAACTTGTGTTAGAAACCACCAAGAACCTGAACCCAGAGGCATTCTACCTCTGAGCTACACCCCCTATTTTATTTATTTAAAAAATTTTTTTTGCAGTATTAGGGGATTGAACCCAGGGGCATTTAACCTCCAAGCTACACCCCCAGCCTTATTTTTTATTCTCTTGTGTGTGTGTGTGTGTGGTACCGGGGATTGAACCCAGGGGCGTTCTACCTCCAAGCTACACCCCTGGCCCTATTTTTTATCCTTTATTTTGCAACCGGGTCTCACGAAGTTGCGGAGGGCCTAAGTAGCTGAGGCTGGCCTCGAACCCGGATCCTCTGGTCTCTGCCTCCCAAGTACTAGGAATACAAGCGTGTACCACCATGCCCGGCTCTATTTTATTTTTTATTTTGAAACAGGATCTCTCTAAGTTGCTGAGGCTGGCCTCAAACCTGTGATCCTCCTGTCTCAGCCTCCCAAGTACTGGGATTTCAGGTGTATGCCACCCACGTCCAGCCAAAAATCTGTCTTTATTAAATTTTAGTCTGTTAGAGTTGACTTCCCTGTAATTTAAGGCTCTGAAGTGCCCTTCCTCCAGCTTCCCTTCAGCATAAACGAATGAGCCCTTGTCTTCTCTCTGCTGACCAGATCACCCTCTTAGGTTTCCTCATCACCATTCTTTTTCAGTCTCTTCCTTTCTTTCTGTCACTTCTTAGTCTCACCAAGGTGAATTGGTGTTTAGCAAATGCTTGTGGCTGACGTCATAGATGGTAGCAGGTAGAGCATCATCTTAAATTCCACCCTGCCGGGCGAGGTGGTGCACGCTTGTAATCCCAGTACTTGGGAGGCTGAGACCGGAGGATCGGGGTTCACAGCCAGCCTCAGCTACTTAGTGAGGCCTCCACAACTTAGTGAGACCCTGTTTCAAAATAAAGGATAAAAAATAGGGCCAAGGGTGTACCTCAGAGGTAGAATGCCCCTGGGTTCAATCCTCAGTACTGCAAAAAAAAAAAAAAATTC